>CAUYQV010147766.1:0-50187 GCA_963574575.1 Galagoides demidoff | reverse complement strand
AAAAAAAATGGCCGGGCGTTGTGGTGGGCGCCTGTGTTCCCTGCTACTTGGGAGGCGGAGGCAGGAGACTCGCTTGAGCCCAGGAGTTGGAGGTTGCTATGAGCTGTGATGCCATGGCACTCTACCCAGGGGGATAGCTTGTGGTTCTGTCACAAAAAAAAAAAAAAAAAAAAAAGACTCTACCCTGAAATTTGGTTTGATTTTTGAAGCTTCTGTCTTACAAATGGGTAATATTGCCATTGAAAGAGAATTCTTTTTGTGTGTCCTTTTTATAACCCCAACTTCATTAGCTTTCATTTTCTTATATTGAATTTCAGAAGGCACTTAGCTGCCCATGGTCCTGTCTTATCCAAGTCATTCCAGTTTTTAATGTTCAGCTTCTTTGCAGTGACTGACTCACCACTACTTTCCGATGACCCCCAGATGACACCCCTTTAACGTGCACTCTACCAGGTTCTTGCTCTATCTCCACAGATCTCCATGTGTGCAGTCTGATCCCTGCATGCCTGACCTCTGACCCCGCCTGGGAAACACCCTCCCTTTCACCGCTCAACAAGTTCATAAATCCCCATGCAGATTGACCTTCACTAGCCTAGATTTTCTAGTGACTGCAACTCAGGAGAGTTCTGAGAAATAGAAATGAATCTTGGAATCAGTTTTTGTGCCCTAAATATTGATAATTGATTCCTTTTTCCTTCCCCCCTTATTATTGGGAAGTTTTATCAAGTTTTTGCAATCTAATTAATTTGCTGTACTATCTAAGTAATGGTTAAAATACATACACATTTACACATACCACACAACTAACTTGATCTGAACATGATTTCATAAATTTCTTGGCTTTAGAAACAAATATATTAATAAAATCTGTTAGTAATTTGCCATCCAATTCTTTCTCTATTCAAATCCCTCCCTATCCTTTTAGGGCAAGGCAGATTTTTTAAACAACCAGCACCATCCGATGTCCTCTGAAAAGTTAAAGTTTTAATGTTTGGGGGTTTGTTTTGGAAAAAATAACATGTTTCTTTCAGTTTTTAATTGTTGAAATGCTTGCTTTGGTAATATGGAAATAATCACAAATCTGGTGCATAGGACTACAGATACACAATACTGTAACATATCCTTGGAGTTTAAAAAATATTTTCTAAATGTATAGTTTAGTTCCATCTTGTCAATAATAATTTATTCAAAAAATAGTAAAGCAATTGTCATTAGTGAAATGCCAAAGTTTTAATGGATGTATAATAAGTGTGATATACCACAAAGCACTCTATCTTGGAAAAACATAGAATAGGTCATTGGTTGACTCTGGAAAAAGTAGCTGCAACAAAATCAAATATCAACAACTATAGAACTTCTTAGAGAATGCATTTAGGCCTTTGTCTGCATAGATCCTTAGCCATGGTCCCCACATTCTGTATACTCAATCTACATAACATGGATACTAACGTGGGGTTTGAGGATTCTCTTAACTCACCTACCTGGGGTCAGTGTGAACTGCATGTGTCAGCTGGTGCTGACATTCCACATCCTGTCCCACAAATCAGACCTCATTTTTATCACTGTTGTTATCCCATTGGTATAAGTATAGGATTTTGTGTAGGTACCTGAATATTGTCTTTGGCTTCTCTTATCTTATAAAACCATGTAACTTAAAAAATGTTTCTGTAGATGATGCTACAATTGAGATAAATATAAAAATCACTAGACAGGTACAAAGTTCTGACAGTTAAGCTTTCATGAGCTATATATTGGACCTGACTTGTCCTTTATATTCAATTATGAAAGTAAACAGTAGAACATGTAAGACATTCTAGAAACATGGTAGTACAGAGAATAAGGCCTTTCAGTAAAGGGTAGCTAACGGCTATCAGATGCCTCATAGTCCAGATGAGTTGCCCTGGGACTAAGTTCCAGCGTAAGGCTTTTCTTATACATCTCTGTCTCTGTACTAAAAAAAAAAAAAAAAAAAGTAAACCAGTTTTTCTTTATTAAATGATAATTGTTGATCATCTCTTTTTTTCTAAATGTCAGACACTTTATTTCATCAAAATAAATGTCACCATATTTTCGTTTTTCTTCATATATTTACATGACTGGTCACAAGATGAACATCTAATTATATTGTGGCATTATTAAATGGAGTATTGACTCAAATGTGGGGTTTATGTTGATTAAGATGAATAGATGTCTCTGAAGCAGATTGATTATGCTCTAAATAGCTGTTCACATTTTGAAGAGAGGATTGCTCAAGTTGAAATAAAATCTCAACCAAAAATATCCATTTACATTTCCTATCCTGTTATTTTGTTTGGAATAAGCAGACAAGTAATTACTGTACCCTGTACTGGATGATTTTTATGGGGTTCCCAAACATGCCTTAGGTTGTGACTTGTATGTCCTTTTGGACTGCTGAAAAGCTGGCTCAAGTTCTAATTATTTTTTCTTGGAAGAAAGGCATCTCTGCCTTTGTAACAATTTAAATACAGTGTCATAAAAGTAATTTATGTTAAGACTTGCTAAAGTTGACTCTAAACTTCAAATCTGTATCTTCCTTCAGCCATATTTACATGGTACTTGGTCATCCAGGAGAGTTTTATCAATAAAATTACCTAGAATTTGAAAATCTGGAAAAAAACATTTTTAAGGTCTACAAAGGTTCAGATCCTTTGTAAATGTATGGTCTGTTTTAGCCAAGTAAATATTATTTACATTTATATGTAAAAGTCTAGTTAATTTCTGCATACAAAATGATTTTCTGAGAAGGTCCTGCAAAAACTTGGATTTTGTTATAGATACAGAATCTCAAGCTTGCCTTTATACATGGGTCACTATGAAAGTGTTGACACAGACTGAGTTCTGATCCATTGTTTCCCTTCAGAGAAAGCTGACAGTGTCCTTTTTGATTCATTCACACACGTTTCAAGCTGGTGCTGCTTGGAGAGCTTCATTCAGTTCTGTCCATGCTGATGTCATGTTCCTTGATTTTCGTGTATCACAAAACCCTCCTAATGATCCATGACCCCTGGAATCAGAATGGGTATTTGCAGAATATCCGCCCAAGTCATTCTAATTCATGTTAAAGTTTAAGAAATCCCTTTTTGGACTCTTGATGTATTTGGAGCCCATAACTAAATTCCATTTTTCCAAAAAAACCTATTCAATGCACCTGTGTAAATTTAGAGAGATGAAGCCACTGGAGCTTCTGTTTGTTTCCTTAACAATAGCATATCTTAGTACCTGTCAGGCTCTGTGCTAGGACTGATAATACATAAATGGCCAGGGAATGTTCATGTCCAGGGTAAGGACAAAGACAGGAACGTCAGCGTAAGAAGTACTTCTAACATCTCAGACTTGAGATGTCTCCATTGGGTAAAACCATTTCAAAAAGAGGTAGAAAAATTTGACAGAAATGCTAATCTATAAAGTGTCTCTGAATCCAAATAAAATAGGCTTAGAAATATGACAAGACTACGTTCAGCAAATTGTACTACAATTTGATTGATATATACATTCATGTCTACATGGATCAAATGAATATTGTAAATTCCTGTTTTCTTTTTCTTTTGGTCAGAGACAGACTCTTGCCCTAGCACCACAGCTGGTGTGCAATGGCATGATCCACCACTCAGTCTCCAACCCCTTCCTGTGCTCAGCCATCCTTCTGCCGCAGCAGCTTCTGGAGTAACTAGTACCACGTACATTGGCCACTTGGGCTAATACATTTTTTATTTTTTGTAGAGAGGAAGTTGGTCTCCCCAAATTCTGGCATTACAGGCATGAGCCATCATAAAAGAGATTAAGAATAAAAGGGTAAAAATAGCAATCTCCAAGGTCATAGAATGAGGAAAAAGTCAAGTTGGAGTTCAACCAAATTTATGCCAATGACAAATTTCTGCACTAGATCTGATCAGAGACAATTCAAGAAATTAACACTGTAATGATATTTTAGGTTATGTTCTAATTTTAATTAATGAAGAATAGGCATCATTTTGACCAAGTATATAGTACACACTAACAATGTATCTGCTAGTATGTACATCATGATCAGCTCTAAAAACAACGCTTTCTGAAAATAATCACTTCAATAGAAATTGAAGGAAAGAAAAAAATAATCTTGAATTATTCATTTCACAATTATGGATCAATAAATTTACAGTATTTTAAATGGTTTTGATTCTGTTTGTCAGGTTATGAATTGTTAAAATATCAAAATTGTCACCTCCTAAATATTAACTGTTCATAGCGATTTTAACTGCCATTCTATCTGTGTCACAACGGAATAAACTTGAGCAATTGGGCCCCGTAACAGAAGCAGATGGTGTGTTTGAGATTTTTCAGATCAGAAGCAAGCCTCATTTAAAAGCAGCCAGAAAGCAATGGACAATATTCAAACCCTGAATACAGAAGAACAAACACTTTTTCTGGGGTTTATTTCGTAAAATCAGTGACATTTGGGCATATGGATATGATGGAAAGAAAGAATTTTAAAGCTTTCATTGAAACCTGTCCAGTTGAATTAGATGATCCATTCTCTGTAATTAAGACTAAGTAGTGGGTATCTGTCATGAGCCAAATTAATACAAATTAATTCAAAAACCTTGGAAGGGACATGCCATGCTGATCTGTGTAGCATGACCCTGAAGAGGACATTTTATTCTGTGAGTAAGATTTCATTGTCAAAAAGAAATGTCGCTCTGGCAAATGCTGAACAAGGCAAGTCAGATTTTCAGAGGGCCAAGTGCTTATCAATTAGATGTAAATTAGCATGCTGAGGGCGCCATCTGATAAATGGCTTCTTCAAGAAAGTTCAGTGGTACCTTCTTCTATAGAAGAGTCACTCACTCACTAGAGGGTGAGGACGCTCTTCTTAAAGAACTGCCAATTTCTTTTATAATCTTCCTTGCCCCCTCTTTATTTTAATGAATGACATAGTGAGGTTAAAATGCTCAGTCACTTCAAGTTCGTGGTTTGAAAACTGAAGGGAACCAAGGTAACATCCTTCATTATATTTACTATAACCAATTCATGATTCATTCTCAGAGGTGGAAACCTATCTGAAGAAGTCAAGGCTGATCAAACTTGTCATATTGATGTCCTGTAATAACTAGAATCTTCATAATGATTTCAGACTGCAAAAGGGCTCTGCAAGCCAGTGGGCCATGGAGAGCTGTCATATATTTGTTTAGCTATGTAATTCAGATGGATTAATTGCTTGTTTTCTTTTTACATTAATAATTTATTTTATACTCATACTCTGTGCACCAACAGTCTCTGTATGTAGAGGGAAAAGTTAGAAGAATTTGTGATTTCTTTCCTTAAGAAATCGCCAGAAACATTAGCACTGACTAGTTTTCATCTATTGAATTTGGATCCTAGACTTTCTTCCCTTTCTGTTTCTCTTTAGCTGGTATATTCTTTGGTATCTCTATTTTATCTTTATTGCATATTATTTTCTTTTCACCCTCTGATCTCACTTGCTGTACTTACTTATTTAGAGACAGGACTTGCCCTGTTGCGTAGGCTATTGTGCAGTGAAGCAATTAGAGCTCACTGCAACCTCGAATTCCTGTGGTTAAGTAATCCTCCTGCTTTAGCCTCCCAAGTAGTTAGGGTAGTTAGGGCTACAGGCATCTGCAACTGTGACCAGCTAATCTTTTTCTTTTCTTTTTTTCTTTCTTTCTTGTTTTTTTTTTTTTTTTAAGACATAGGGTCTCACTATGTTGCCTGGGCTTGTCTTGAACTCCTGGCCTCAAGCAATCCTTCCATCTTGGCCTCCCAAAGTGCTAGAATTAGTCATGAACCTTGTGACCCACCACCCGGGTCTTGCCTGTCCTTATCTTCATTTCAGGTTGGTTTTTGTCTTCTCATTCTCTTATCTCACTTGTTATGTTCAAATGTTTCCATCCCCATCCTCCTCGGCCCTTCTTTCCCTCTTTCTCTTTTTTTCTTCTTTCACTCTGTGTTCTTTTTTTTTCTATTTTTTTCTGTGTTCTTTGCTCTTCTTTATCATTTCTTTTCTTTCTTAGCTTTATTACAACATGTTCATCACCTCACATAGTTACCATTTATCCGTGGTGAGAAGAATTAAGACCTAATCTCTTTGTAATTTTCAAGTATATGATACATCATCACTAATTTAATCGCCATGTTGTACAATAGATCTTAATACATTAGAATTTGGTCCCCTTCACCAACATCTCATCCCTCCCACCTTGCACCCCATTTACTCTCTGATTCTGGAAGCTCAACTTTTTAAGACTCTACATATAAATGAGATCACAAACTATGTCTTTTTTAATTTCATTTGACTTCACTTGCATGAGGCCCTTCAGGTTCATTTATGTTTTTCCATATGAGAAGATATTCCTTTCCAAGACTGAGTAATATTACATTGTTTCTGAGTATGATATATACACATACACATGGGGTGGGGAGATAGAAAGAGGGAGAAGGAATTTATGTTTCCCTTATCCATACATCCGTTGATGGACACAAACTAAAGTTGATTAGCTCTATCTTGACTATTGGGATATTCAGCAATGAACTTGGGAGTGCAAATTTCTCTTAGAAATGCTGGTTTCATTTCCTATACATGTACAACCAAATGTGGAATTTCTGAATCATGTGGGAGTTCTATTTTTAATTTTTAAAGCTACCTTATTACTGTTTCCCATGTCCTCTGTGTCAATTTACATTCCCACCAACAGTGTAAAATACTCCCTTCTATCCTCATCTTTGCCAATACTTATCTTTCAAGTTTTTGACGGTAACCATTCTAACGGTTATGCTATTTCGTTGTGGTTTGATTTGCATTGCCCTGTTGATTGGTCACATTGACCATTTTCTATAAACCTTGTCCATTTGTATGTCTTCTTTGAGAAATGTCAATTCAACTCTTTTGCCCATTTTTTAATCAGGTTGTTCATTTTCTTGGTACTGACTTGTTTGAATTTCACATATATATATATATTAATCTCTTGTCAGATGTCTGATTTGCAAGCATTTTCCTTTACTTTATTGGTTACCTCTTTAATCTGTGGATTATTGATCATTCCCTTTGATGTGAAGAAGCTTTGAAATATGATGTAATTCCATTGCTTCATTTTTGTTTTTATTTGTTATACATCTGGGATTATACCAAAAAATCCTAGGCCAGGCCAATATCATAAACCTTTCCCATACTTTTTTTCTAGTAGTTTTATAGTGTCAGGTCTTAAGTTTAAGTCTGTAATTCATTTTGAATTGTTTTTTGTGTTTAGTGTAAGGTAAGGGTACAGGTTGATTTTTCTGCATGTGGATATGTTTTCCCAATGCTATTTTTTTGAGGAGACTATTCCCATCACCTGTGTTTGGCAACTTTGGAAAAATTCAGTTAATTACACATGAATGATTAAATTTCTACGTTCTCTATTTTATTCCATTGGCCTATGTTTCTGCTTTTATGCCCGGAGTATGCTATTTTAATTACTATAGTTTTCCAGTTGATTGTCAAATCAGGTACTGTAATGCTCCCAGCAAGGCTATTTTTGCCTAGGATTGCTTTGCCTATTAAAGGTCCTTTATGGTGCCATAGGAATTTAATATTTTTTTTATTTATATGAAAAAATATCATTGAAATTTTCATAGAAATTGCAATGAGCCTGTACATCACTTTAGGTACTATGGAAAGTTTAAGAGTTTAAGAGTATTAAGTTTTTCAGTGCATGAACATGAGTAAATTTTCATTTTTTTATGTTTTCTTTCACCGATGATTTATAGTTGAATGAGTACAGTTCTCTTTTTTGTATTTTTTAATTATTTATTTATTTATTTATTTTTTTGGAGATAGAGTCTCACTTTCTCATCCTTGGTAGAGTGCTGTAGTGTCATAGCTCACAACAACCTCAAACTCCTGGGCTTAAGCAATTCTCTTGCCTCAGCCTCCCAAACAGCTGGGACTACAGCCTGCCACAGCACTCAGTTATTTTTAGAGATGAGGTGTTGCTCTGGCTCAGGCTAGTCTTGAACCTGTGAACCCAGGCAATCCACCTGCATCAGCCTCCCAAGTGCAGGATTACAGGCATGAGCAACTGTGCCCAGCCCATGAGTATAGTTCTTTAACCTCCTTGGTCAAATTTATTTCTAAATATTTTACTTCTTTTGATACTTTTGCACCTCTTACCCTTTCTCTATCCATTCATTGTTCAACACCTGCCTTCTGTGTTTCTGTTTTTGACTATCTCCCTGCTCCCCTGATGTTTCTCCTTCCCCTCTTTTTCTCTCTTCATCTCCTTGCCCATCAGCCATGAAAAAACAAACTAAAAAACAAAGTTGATTCTCTTAATAGATGCAGAAAAATCTTTTGATAAAATCCAGCATCTATTCATGATCAGAACACTTAAGAAAATAGGTATAGAAAGGACTTTTCTTAAACTGATAGAGGCCATCTACAGGAAACCCACAGTCAATATCATATTGAATAGAGTAAAATTGAAAAAAATTCTACTCAGACCAGGAACCAGGGAAGGTTGCCTATTATCTCCAATGCTTTATAACATTGTAATGGAAGTCTTAACCATCACAATCAGTCAAGAGATCAAGGGTATACAAATAGGGTCAGAGGAGATCAAACTGTCACTCTTCGCAGATGATATGATTTTTTACCTGGAAAACCCCAGGGACTCAACCAAAAAACTCTTAGAAGTGATCAAGAAATAAACTAGTTTCTCAGGATACAAAATCAATACTCACAAATCAGTAGCTTTTGCATATACCAATAATAGTCAAGCTGAAAAAAACAATCAAGGATTCTATTCCCACACTTGTTCCAAAGAAGATGAAATATTTGGGAATTTACCTAACAAAGAATGTGAAAGATCTCTATGAAGGGAATTATGAAAATCTGAGAAAAGAAATAGTTGAAGATGTTAACAAATGGAAAAACATAACATGCTCATGGCTAGGAAGAATTAACATTGTTAAAGTGTCAGTATTACCCAGAGCAATTTACAAATTTAAGGCAATCCCTATCAAAGCACCACCATCATACTTTAAATATCTGGAAAAAATAGTACTTCATTTTATATGGAAACAGATAAAACCTTGAATAGCCAAGATATTACTCAGAAATAAAAACAAATCAGGAGGAATTATCTTACCATACTTAAAACTATACTATAAATCTATAGTAATCAAAACAGCATGGTATTGGCACAAAAATAGAATGAGGTAGATGTATGGAACAGAATTGAGAACCAAGAGATGAACTCAGACACTTATCATTATTTGATCTTTGATAAGCCTATCAAAAATATAAACTGGGGGAAAGATTCCCTATTAAACAAATGATGCTGGATGAATTGGCTGGCAACTTGCAGAACACTGAAACTGGACCCACACCTTTCTCCTCTGAGAAAAATTGACTCTCACTGGTTAAAAGATTTAAACTTAAGACGTAAAACTATAAAAATTATTGGAGAGAGTGCAGGGGAAACATTTGAAGAAATTGGCCTGGGAGAATGCTTTATGAAGAGAAATCCCTGGGCAATTGAAGCAACACCAAAAATACATTACTGGTATCTGATAAAACTAAAAAGCTTCTGCACAGCCAAGAACACAGTAAGTAAAGCAAGGAGACAGCCCTCAGAATGGGAGAGGATATTTGCAGGTTATGCTTCTGACAAAAGTTTGATAACCAGAATTCATAGAGAACTCAAACTTATTAATAAGAAAAGAACAAGTAATCCCATTTCATTGTGGGCAAGGGACTTGAACTGAAGCTTCTCTGAAGATGATAGGCACATGGCCTACAGACACCTGAAAAATGCTCATCATCTTTAATCATTAGAGAAATGCAAGTCAAAACCACTTTGAGATATCATCTAACTCCAGTAAGAGTAGCTAACATAACAAAATACCAAAATTATAGCTGTTGGCATGGATATGGAAAAAAGGGAAAACTTCTGCACTGCAGTGGGAATCCAATGTAGTATGTTCCTTTTGGAAAGAAGTATGGAGAATACTCAGATATCTAAAGGTAGACCTGACGTTTGATCCTGCAATTCCTCTACTAGGTGTATATCCAAAAGACCAAAAATTACTTTATAACAAAGATATTTGCACCTGATTGTTCATTATAGCTCAATTCATAATAGCCAAGTCATGGAAGAAATTCAAGTTCCCATTGACCCATGAATGGATTAATAAACTGTGGTATATGTATACCATGGAATAGTATGCAGCCTTAGAAAAAGATATAGACTTCATCTCTTTTACATTTACATGAATGGAGCTGGAACATATCCTACTTAGTAAAGTTTCTCAAGAATGAAAGAAAAAATATCCAATGCACTCAGTATTATTATGAAATGAATTTACAATCACTTACACTTGCATATGAGGAATAGATCACAACTATGGCCCAAGACGAGGGAGGTAGGTAGGAGAGATGGGAAGGGAGGAGAGAAATCAGATTGAGGGAGGGTGAATGGTGGATCACACCTATGGTGCATAATGCAAGGGTTTATGTCAGATCAATTAGTTAGAATATAAATGTCTTAACACAATAATTAAGTGAAAAAGGATGAGGAATATATTAACCAGTGTGATGTAAGCATTCCTAATTCTATATGAAATCAGCACATTGTACCCCATAAATGCATTAATGTATACACGATCTATGTGTTTATGATTTAATAAGAAAAATAAAAAATAATAAAAAAATTAAAAAAATAAAGATTTCTGTATCCCTATTACCCACCTATTTTTGGTATCTTGATCATGGGTGGATCAAGAATAGTTTCAATCTTATCTATAACATTGGAGTTTTACACACACACATATATACCTATATACACACAAATATATATTTACCTATACATATGTACATGTATATATATTTACATACACATATACATATTTATAACAAAATAGTAGGTCATATATAAATCTCTCATATATATGTGTGCATACACACATACGTGTATGTGTCTATATAAGTATTTAAAAGATGACATTATGGGGAACTGGCTCATGTGATCATGGGGACTGAGAAATCCCCCAATCTGCTATGTACAAGTAGGAAGGCTGATAGTATAATTAAATAAGAGACCAAAAGCCTGAGAACCAGGTTAGTCAATGGTGTAAATCCAAATTCAAGAGTTGGAAAGAAGAGATGAGATACTCTAATTCAAGTAGCCAGGCAGGAGGCCAAAGCAGAGAATTTTTCCTCCCTCCACCTTTTGCTCTATTACTTCCTCAGTGGACTGGATGATATGGATTTGCCACATTGAGGAGGAAAATCTATTAATAAGTGCCCTATTAAAATGCTAAGCTCTTCTTGAAACACTCTCACAGACTTATCCAGAAATAATACTTAATCTGGGCACTTCATGGCCATTCAATGTGACACATAAGTTTAACCATCCCATCTACCTACGTATCTAGAATACAGGGCCCTGGCTAGAGTTTTGTTGTTATATAATTTATTTTATTGCTATTGTTTATTAGGTGAAACTTAGTTTTGCTCTGAAATAAGACATTCTTATTTTTGCTTTACTAATGAAGAAAAGCAAGCTAATCTTCCATTTATCCTCACATATGATATCCTTACATATCCTTACATCTTTCTCCCAATGGTGAAGACCAGTGTGTTAAAATACTCTGATTATATACTAGGAAAAGAGATGGAAGTAATCAAAAAAGGAACCCATTTCAATTCTTTTTCTTTCCTTCTTCCTGGAGACAGAGGTAATTCTAGATTACAAATATAGGTAAAATGCAGAAGAACCTTGAAAAACTATGTAGAACATCAGGACTCTGGATTACTACACTGTCGTTTCAGATGAATTCAGATTTCCCTAAAAAAAAAAAAAAAAAGAGATCTTGTTTATTAAAACAACTCTGAATACAGTTTTAAACTAATTTCAAAGTGATATATGACAATTCAAATATGAGGTGATATTTCTTAAACATTATAAAAACTTTTGTTTTAATATTTCCTATAAGTTATCAATTCATCATAAATTATATCATCAAAATTAGTTACAAAGTTTGGCAAGTCTAGTTTAACTAACTGAGGTGATTTCACATTGGAATTCCAGTGTAAGACATTGATCTGTAGTAAATTTTGGTCTTATACCCTCCAAATATCATTATTGAAGTTCTGTTGTTGTATTACATCAAATCTTTCCTCCCACCAGCCCAAAGCAGTCCTTAGATACTTATCTATGAAATTGTTAAAGACATGGGAATCATGAATTGGGCTACAGTAAATATTCTGGTACAAATATCTTTGTTGTAGTGTGATTTTTGGTCTTCTGGATACATGTAAATCTTTCTAAATGTAGACTATAAATGTCTTAACACAATAACTAAGAGGATGCCATGAAGGCTATGTTAACCAGTTTGATGAAAGTATTTCAAATTGTATATAAAACCAGCACAATGTACCCCATGACTGCATTAATGTACACAGCTGTGATTTAATTTAAAAAAAAAGACATGGAAATCATACCTAACTTTTTTTTTTAAGTATAATTACCAATGTTATTAATGAAAGTGTATCATGGCTCGGCACCTGTAGCCTAGTGGTTTTGGTGCTGGCCACATGCACTGAGGCTGGTGGGTACGAACCCAGCCCGGGCCTGCTAAACAACAATGACAACTGCAACAACAACAAAAAAATAGCCAGGCATTGTGGCAGGTGCCTATAGTCCCAGCTACTCAGGAGGCTGAGCAAGAAAATCGCTTAAGCCCAAGAGTTTGATGTTGCTGTGAGCTATGATGCCACACCACTCTACTGAGGGTGACATAGTGAAACTGCTTCAAAAAAAAAAAAAAGTGAAAGTGTATCTTTATCAAATCTAGTAGACTCCTAAGAAATACAGAGAAGTGATCATAGAAATGAATAAAATATTAGCTGATATGGAGTTTTTTTATATTTTAAGTATAATTTCCATTTGAGGAGGGAGCAGCTTTGAGTGAAGCAGCTTTCAGTCCTGAAGAGAAAGACACAGTTTTGACCTGGGAGTGGGGGAGGGAGAAAAGCCACTTCTTTCCCATAAAGGTAAAGACGTGATTTTCTGAAGTCACCACGTGGGCCACCAAATGGTAGGTTTAGAAATCCTTAGTTGCTCAGTAGGTGCTGCTCACAGTATGAGAAAAGAATTTCTCTAGACAAGATCAAGATATAAAAGTATAAGTTCATTTTATGTTAGAGAAAAGGTAGAGAGTGAGGGGAAGACAAGAGAAAAAGAGAGAAGAAAGCAGAAAGCTGGGGTGTGAGAGGGGAAGACAGGGCCGGGGAGAAAGGGAGCAGAGAATGGGGTGGCGGGCGTCCCAAAGAAAGGAAAGAAGAATGCCTGTTGATGGGAACTTAATGAGTTGTTTATTTTCTTATAGTTCTGAGGTATTATGTTTATTTGATTGACCTTCTAACTGGTAACATTTAGTGATCCCAATTCTAGTAGTCAATTTATGTTTAAGGTTCAAATTGATGTATACAAAATATAAGAGATTTTGTGTGTGTGTGAGAGAGAGAGAGAGGGAGAGAGAGGGTAAGAGGACTTACATTTTATCAGATGCCTCTACCCATGGCTTGGATAATATTTTCATTTTAATAAATAAAAGGAGACATAGGGTAAGAATGAAAATAAGTTTTTGAGATTCAGAAGGAGCTTTTCTGGAAGGAGATTTTAGAGACAAAAGGCAACATAAGATTAACTGTTCTCTGAATTCAAGTTTTTCTAATATTCTGGCTCTAGGGCATTGCTTGCAATTTTTGGTGCTGGTTTCATTGCACCCCTTTTGGTACTTCAGAAAACTTGACCAGCCTTGTCCTTAGTGGTTGTTAAATTTAACGGTACAACTTTGCCACTGTGGTGAAAACATGCTATTTTGGAAGCAAACAAATTTGAATTAGATTCCCAGTTCTGTCATTAATTACTTCTGTTAGATTTAATATGCAACAGACTTTTGTATACATTTATATTCTCATCTCAAAACTGGGATTAGTAAACTGCGTACCTCACAATAGCATTTTAGATATCCAATACCATAGGTGGCATTTATTTAGTACACTGATATAGTTATCTCATATAACTTTTACACCAATCCTACCTGATACATATTTGCCCATTGTTCAGATTCAACCCTTAAGTATGATAGAGCCTAAGCCGTTCCCAAAAATTACATGGTCAGTTAATGGAAAAGCAGACTTCTAGAAGCAGGGCACACTCTTCCTCCGGTTTGTCTACTTGGAAGTTGGCATATTGTATGAAAATATCCATCATATGATTTATAACAAAAGCAGCTTCATATAGACCCTGCATAGAGAGAGGTTCTAATGAAAGAGTAAAAAACAACATTAACAGGGAATGAGATAGTGAGGAATAATTAGTCCCACAGTAAGTCAATAGCAATAGTCCTTTTGTTTCCATTTTTAATATTTTAGTCTGCAAAAAATCCTTTAAGTTACTGATCAACAGAGAAATTGACTTTAATCAAAATTAGAAAGTTTGATCAAAGGGCATTATCAACAGAGGGAAGGGGCAACACACAGAATGGAAGGAAATATTTGAAAATTGTATATTTGCATAAAAATCTCCCAAAATAAAACTATTAGCTGATTTGGCTTTATGGATTTCTGTAATTCCTTCTTTTACTGAAAATAACCTTTAATCCTTTCTTCAACCATAATATTTCTCCATCCACAAATATAGGTAGGCTTTAGGGCTACTCAAAGTTACATATATAATTTCAGTAATAGGATATTAAAGTAAGCTGTAGTCTTGAAAAAAACACTTTAATAATAAAAATAACAAGCAAATCCAAGAGATATCTTAAACTACTTAAATATCATGACCATAAATATTCTACTCCAAAAACATCGCACGTATTTTATTTCCTCTAGATTACATTAATTTAGAATTTCAAGACTAAATTAAAATAAAAATCTCTCACGTTTACAAGAAAAAAATCTTTTATAAGTGTGATAGAAAAAAGTGAGCAAATTTTCTCTAAGTATCTGGAATATTACTCATACTGATAAGGTAATAAAACAACTGTTCAGATGAAATAACTCTTTGTAGTTTATATGAGTTTTAAGCATGTTCTATCTTTCCTTAATCTTGGTCTTTAGTACAACATTATGGGGTAGATAAGGGAGATATAATAATTCCTTACAAGATATAAAGAATCAAACTTTTCAAATTCAATTAATTTTATTTTTCAAATCATGTAATAAATTAAGTGGAAGTTCATGTCATTGTTGAAATAGCTTCTATGTAAACACACATTCTTAGAATTGGTTTAGCAAACTTTGTTCCCACATACTTCTTAGCATGATGTTGATAATGCACAATTTTATGGATTTTTGTAGTTTTAGATTTCTAGATAGAGATGAATATCCAAAATGTTTTGAATCCAACTTAACAAACTTGGATTTAATACCTGTGAATGGAAAAGAAGGCAGCAGGATTGGAGCCGGGAGACATTGGGCTGTAATGTAGTATCAAAAAATTCCTAAGCAAACTCCACAGGGACCTCAGGAATGTTCTGAGTGAGAGGGGCCAGCCATTGATAAACCTGCAACAACCTGTAATTTAAAGCACCTTGCCCCCCAAATGAGGTGGGGCCATGGATTTGAAGAGACTCTTCTGCCAAATCAATTCCAAAGCTGATAGCTGAGGTGGCAACAATTCCAGCAGTAAAAAAAAAATGGTTTTGTACTGAAGCAGCATCTGGCCAACACATCACAGCAACCACTATAATGTTCTTCTTTATAAAATTTTCATTCATTCTTGATAACCCTGCAACATTGCCAGATCAAGTATGATTAAGTAGGAAGGAAAATAATGATGGGAATTTAAAGTTGACACTACACCAGGACTTATTTATTTTCCTAAGCTCAGAATTAGTTATGTTACATTAGCAAAGAAAAATAATACAGTAGCAGCTAGCTATTGACACTAACTTGTAATCTATGTAAGAATGATTTAGAATAGTTTGATTCTAAGCAAAAGAAAAAGTCATATGGAAAATCAAACCAGAAATAGACCTGATAAGTTTCTGGTGATTGATGGGAAAGCTGAAGTTTCTTGCTGTGATTCGGCATCATCTAGCTAATATCTGCATTATAATGACACTTAGTGTGAGGTAATTAAGCAGTAAGATAACACACAGACATTTTTCTTTGTGTATCATCATTATCTTTTTCTACTTTTGTTGTGCATTTTCTTGTACTACAAATTCAGAAAGTCTCCTGGTGAGAAATGAAGGTAGACACAGCAGTTGATCATGTTTTTGACAAGCCCAAAGCTTGGTGACCCATGCACAATATACTTACCTGCCCCCTTTTTGCAACATCTTGACAAGGTCATTGTGCATTAAAAAGAAACATTCAGACTGTAACACCCTAATGCTTACTTTTCTTAAAGAAAGTGGGCAAAGAGGTATAATTTTAACACATCACCATCATTTCTGACTATATAGTAGGCAGTTTTGTTCATCGCAAGTGAACTTCTTGCATGTAAATACATCAATCAGAAAGTAAAGTGTTTCAAGTAATAGCCAGCTACAACTTTGAAAGATGCATTGGCTGACCTCTAAGTATCATTGTGGCTGAGAGCTAAACCAGGTGTTTTCAAGTATTTTTAGCAGTGGAACCTTTTCATGAACCACAGGCTTAGATTGGAGTTGTTGCATAGGTATGCATGTGTACACACACATTTTAGGGGGATATATACATATACCCCAATTATAAATAAGGTTTTAATCTCTCAGGACACCACAGATCTCTAAGGTAAAACTGAAAAACATTTTACTGATTGTCATTTTTTTTTTTTTTTTTGAGACAGAGTCTCACTTTATTACCCTTGGTAGAGTACTGTGGAGTCATAGCTAACAGCAACTTCCAACACCTGGGCCCAGGCGATTCTCTTGCTTCAGCCTCCAGAGTATCTGGGACTACAGGCACCCACCACAAGGCCCAGCTATTTTTTTGTTGCAGTTTGACCCAGGCTGGGTTCAAACCCACCACCCTTGATATATAGGGCCCGCACCCTACACAGTGAGGCACAGGTACAGCTCCAATTGTCAAATTTTTAAGGGTATAAGGTAGCTATGTGTCTACCCCACAATGATACATTTTGAACATTTGTTATTCAAAGTGCTATTTTACCAACAAAGCTTGTATAAGATTACCTGATACATGCATGTTGTCTGCCTTTTTATATTTTGATTCAGAATGGTGTATTTTATTTTTCTCATCTCTCTCTCCATATTAACCAATCTAAGTTTGGCACAGTTGCAATAGATTGAACAGACAAACTTTGATAAATGTTACCTTAATATGATTATCAAATTCTCCATAACAAATAACATTTCTACATTAATATTCCAGCTGTGAAATTCTAATACTTATGTTAATGGAAAGAATATAAGCTAAAAGCTGTAATTCTATACATCAGAAAGTTTTCTGACTATCTTCTCCTTTCTCTCAGCCTGAAAACTCTAAATATCTGATTGGGGTTCCATTTACTCAATGTGAAATGTCAGACAAGGGCATCATGGATAAATATAATGGGATGGCAAGAGGGAAACAAGGATGTACCTTTAAATCACAATACTGTACTTGTTTTGGATATAACTGCCTCGACTGCTGGCAAGCAAAGTAGAGCTGGAGATTTCATCCCAAAGTAAAAATAGTATAATAGGGTACACAGTAAGAGAAATAGGCAACAGAGTAAATAAACAACCTACAGAATGGGAAAATATATTCACAAATTAAACATCTGGTGAAGAACTAATAACTAGAATCTATAAGGAACTCAAATTTATTAGAAAAAAGAAATTTATTAAAAAGTGAGGATAAGATACATACAGATATTTTATAAAAGAAAATAAACTGCCAACAAACATGAAAACACACTCAACATCACCAATCATCAGGAAATGTAAATCAAAACCACAATGAAATGCCGCCTAAGCCCTATCAGAATGGCCATTATTAAAAAGTCAAAAGACAAGAGATGTTGGTATGGATACAGAGAAAAGAGAACACTTACACATTGATATTGGGAATGTAAATTAATACAACCTCTATGGAAAATATATAGTGATTATTCAGAGAACTAAAAGTAGATTTGCCATTCAGTTCAACAATCCCACTACTGGCTATCTACCCAAAGCAAAAGAAGTCATTGGATCAAAATAACAATTGCATGAGGATGTTTATTGCAGCAGAATTCACAATTGCAAAGATAAAGGATTAACCTAAGTGCTGATCAACTGATGAGTAGGTAAGGAAAATGTGTGTGTGTGTATTTGTGTATGTGCAGCACAGAAAAACACAAAGCAATAACAAATCCCACTGAGATTTGTTAGACACAGCTGTAAGACACTGATATACCAAGGTTATAAAACCTTACTGAGTTGTTTATACAGTGCTGCCAAAGTATACATTTGGTGGCAATTGTATGAACTTAATTTCCAGACCCTTTGTATGATGACAGCTCTGAGCTTTTGTTCTAGAAAAAACATTACAAAATTACGTTAAAGGGTGAACTAGGCAGTGACATAGCTTCCCAAGGGGAATGCTTTGAAGGTGAACATGGTGATCTTCAGCCATGAAGTACCTAGCACTTTTCCTAGGATAAGTTCATAAACTTAATTATCAGATTTTGTATATATATTTATATATACACCATTTGCATACATATAAATTATAACAACAAATATGAATAAAAAAAGATGAATACAAGTCAACATTGAGCTTTTCTTGAAATTGCAGAAGTCAAATATGACTTGAGTATTACAACTTTATACCATTTTCCTTTCTTAAAATGTATACACATTTTTGGGCCCCCTCTGCATGCATGTGTGTGTGTGTGTGTGTGTACATACCCCATCAATACTACTAGCCATAAAAAATTATGAAATAATGTTTTTTGCAGCTGTTCCAGTAGAGCTAAATGTCTATATCCTAAGTGAAGTAACTCAACAAAGGAAAACCAATGAGTTTGGTTTTCACTGATAAGTGAAATATGTTCTCACTGATAAGTGAAAGCTACGCTATGGGTATGCATGCTCATGAAGAGGGAAATAATGGAAACTGGTGAATCAGAAAGTGAAGGGAGGGAATGAGGCAAGGAATAAAATATTACCTAATGCACACTATTCATGTGACAGAAGCACAAAACCCTGGACTTTATCACTATACAATACATCCACGTAAAAAAAAAAAAAAAAACATTTTTACCCCCTAAATCTATTAAATAAATAAATGAGTCCAAATAATTATAGTGGTACTTTATTTTAAATCTTACATATATTTTTCCTGCCCTATTTCATTTAAGTGTTTATTTCTAGTTATCTAAGATTTTTTTAAAGCCATGTATACATGTTGAATATTATCAAATGGTTTATTAAATGACTTTTCACTTTAATGTGTTACTGTAGTGCATTTTTAAATCTGAAACTAATTATGTGCTTCTGAAATAATAATAAAACATTATTTTCCTTTGTTAAAAGAAGATTGGGTAGTCCAATCTTAGAGTCATAGACATTTAAGTATTGCCATCATGTTTCTTTGGTGAAAGTTTATTGACCTGTATTTTGGGATCTTAGACATCTAAGGAATAAAAAGCTTATACTAGTTTTTCCTTATGTTTCAAAAGTATGAACAAGAGCTGGTATTGGTCATATTCTACAGCCTCCTTCCTGTTATATTAATTCCCAAATCCTGAAATATACATAAACATACACAGAGAGAATGTTTATGTAAAAATTATTATGCATATTGTACAACTTCCTTTTAAAAGTGTGTGAAACTGTATCATAATTATGTAAACATACATATATGTGTGTATATATATATATATATACGTATATACACATATTTTATAGAATAGTATATTCAGGCTAATTATACCAATATAATCTGGGGCAAATGCAAGTTTGTTGAACATTTAGACTCAATTCTCTCTCATGTTAATGAACGGAAAATATTGAAATCATTAGAATGCATAAACGTAGGTTGTATAGGTTTATATAAAAGCGTACCCTTCAAAACATCTACAAAAGCAAGGAAACAAAAAAATTATAATTAATTACAACACTTTGATTAATATTTTGTGGTTCATTATTCCTCCTGAAAAGCTATTTAGCTCTAAAAGAGGTATACTGGCCAACCCTATGAAGAATCAGAATCACATTCATATGGACTTATACTGGCTCATCAGTTCCTCTACTTAACATTTATGAAACAAATTTTCAAAAATTTCATGCAGAACATGAAGAAGGTAAATTTATTTCCAGTTGAGAGTCTGGTTAATAAACTTTCTCAGGGAAACTTAATATTGGGCACTCTTAAATGAATATGGAAAAAAAAAATCCTAGAGCTGAAAGATTTGGCTCCAGGTGAATTGGCTTCCAAGTTATTTATTTTACATAAGATAGTAGCAGGTACTTAATTTCATGCCTGTGAAGAATAATTGAATTTATAAAATCACACACTGAAATGACATTAAAGACCTCTTGGTTTTATCATAGATATGCTATTTATGTGAATTTTAAATTGAGGCTTCAAACTGTTTGCAAACATCAAAAATTTTAACTCACTAAGCAATTACTCTGTGACTTGAAATATCCAATTTGTTTCTTAAACACACAAACACACACGTACACACATACATATATATAGGGTGTCCATAAAATTTGTGTGCATATTGCTAAGTTAAACTGTTTTAAATCACCTGTGATGCGATATGCACTCTGCCTACCCTGTGTATGTCCATATACATCTAAGGTAAACTTAGTCAATATTGAAAAAATCTTTACAGATACATGTATAACCCACATTGTGTCCACATTATAATACCTCATTCAAAATTGGATCTTCACAACTTAATGATCTTAAAAAGTCAAGTATTCGTATTTCCAGTTGTAGATAAGCAAACTCATTCTGAGAATAAAGGAGCACAAGTCACTAGCGGAATTGCAAGGTGCCCTAGTTTATTTTGTTTATGTCATATGCTCAAGCAGAATTTTCTTTCCATAATACTAACCAATTGCAAGGAAAGTGAATACCAGGCTTAAAACATTTTGCATGTTTTCTTTTAAAGCTTTTATAGCATAGTAGTTATTACGCATTCATTCCATGAAACAGCCAGATAAAATTCAACCCTGGCTTACTCCCAGGTCACTGCCTTGGCTTGGATTTCATTGATCTTGAAAAAGGATAAGCCACAAACAGTTGAGCCAAAAGGAGCATCCAGAGAATCATAGTATCACAACAAGGCTAATAATGATAACAGTTGCCAAGAGGAAATACAGCAGTGATGATACGGGCACTGAAGCACTCAATCGTTTTGTTGAGTCTTGAAAGTTATGCACAAAATGCTCTGATCCCAGCGTTGTACCCCTGGGAAAGTATGGTCCGTGTAATCATCCCCTGGCAACTCTCCGCTTGTTTTTTCTTTGTCAGTGTCATACTTGCCTAGTCTTTTAAAGATTTCAGCTTTAAGTAAGAAAAGAAAAAACAATGAAAAAAATGTAAAAGCCTTCTATTTTACAAGGGCTGAATTCTAATGGAATGGCATTATAACAGTTCACTTGCAAGCAACGGTAACAGTTAAAATTAACCAATAAACCTGACAGCACATAGAACAATCTTTAAGTACGAGTAAATTCCCTACTAGCTGTCATCTGTGCAAAGGAAAAACCGCATTGCTAATGCTATTTCTGAACTTAATTCAATATTTTATAAAACTATGTCTCTCAAAATGACAGCAAGCAATAAGAAGCTGCATAATGTTTTACTTTCACGATTTAAATGGAACACTTTTAAATGATAAAAAAAAAAATTCCCTGACTCAAATAAATGATATAAACCAGCAGTTTTAATTGCCTTTGGCTGAATTTAAAATGAAAACCTATAAAGCATTATTATATGGTCAACATTTATAACGATAATCTCAAGAAAGTCAGCGTCATTTACATATGCTTTTAAGGAAGACTGAGAAAGCCTTTGAACACATTTATGATTCTGATTCAGACAAAATTTTCTGGACAGTAAAATGTCAGATAGAAAAGGCAAAGGTAGGCAGGTCAGGGTTACTGCAACACAAGCACTCGGATTCCTATAAAGAGTCAGTTGTCTATCATCCTGGGAAGATGATTTTAAAAGTACATGCAATGTGGGATATTAAAGAAAAAGCCTATGTAACATGTTATTTGTTCTGGGTTAGGATGAACACAGGAGGGTGTCCTTGGGGGAGGCTCCATATGAGGCAGATTTATAGAATTATAAACTATAAGGACTAACAACAGTCCATTGGATTGAATCTCTCACTGTCTTAGTTGGTATTCTGCTGCAAACAACTAAAACTAGGTAATTTATAAAGAAAAGGAATTTAAGTGGTAAAGAAGTATAGGTGGTCTTCTCACACTGAGAGTCACACTGTATACCTTAGCTTTATTTAAAAAAAATGTATGTTTCTATTTTCCTTTAGGTTTTATTTTACCGAAAACTATGTACGTATTTTATTTGCATATATATTCAGTAGACAAAATTTAAAACCCCTTTTTATTAAAAAAAAAAAGGTATTTATTTCTTAGAGTTATGAAAGCTGAGGAAGTCCAAGGTCAAGGGCCACAACCCTGAGGGCCATCTTGCGAGAGGGGACCTCCCAAGACAGAGCAAGGCATAATATGGCAAGAGGGCTGAGCATTTGTTAAATTGGATCTCTCCCCTTCTTTTTATAAAACCACTATTTGCACTATCATAACAAGCCATCAATGCTTTAATCCATTATTTAATTAGTCCATGAGGACAGAACCTCTGTGATCTAGTCATGTCTTAAAGGCCTCCCCTCACAATATTGCCACATCAAGAATTAAATTTCAACATGAGTGTTGGAGGGGGCAATGTTCAAACCACAACCTTTATTTGAATAAAGGTGAGAAAACTAAATCCTTCGAAATTTAATCTCCCAAAATCACAGGATGGTTCATGAAAAATTCAAATGAAAATCTTAGCATTCTGGAAGATCAAGGCAGATGAATCTCTTGACTTCAGGAGTTCAAGACTAGCCTGAGCAAGAGCAAGACCGACCCCATCACTACTAAAAACAGAAAAATTAGCCAGGCATCAGGATGGGCACCTCTAGTCCCAGCTACTAAGGAGGCTGAGGCAGGAGAATCTCTTGAGCTCAGAAGTCTGAAGTTGCTGTGAGCTAGACTAATACCACAGCACTCTAACCGGGGCAACAAACTAAGACTCTATCTAAAAAAAAAAAAAAAAATTTATTCATTCTTACCCCTTAACATTTTACCTATATACCTCCTGAAGGGCTAAAACTATGATGATATTCATTCTGTTAAGATGACTCAGAGTGTGTTTAAATGGATTGTCTTAGTTTTCTTGTGCTGCTATAGTGGAATATCTGCAACTGGGTAATTTATTTAAAGAGCAGAAATCTGTTTTCTCACCGTTGTGGAGGCTGATACACACATGTGTAAGACAGCGTGGACACATTTGGGTCAGGTGAGGATCGGCTGCTGCGTCTGCAGAGGGACGAACATGGAAGGGCAAAGGAGCAAAGAAACCGCACACTGCAGAAAGCCTTTCCAAGGGCCTTAATCCCACAGCTAAGAAGGAGCCTTCAGAACCTAATTCCATTTTAAAGGCCCCGCCCTCTTCATACTATCACATTGGCAAGCCCTGAATTTCAGGTGGGGCCACAAACCATCGCACTGAGGACTAACTCTAAACATATTCTGTAGCAATTAGGTAGCTAAAAACTAAGTGTTAAAAGAATGATTGTATTGGAAGTCTGCTAATGTGTGTTCTTCTTGAGTTTAATTTTACTTGTATTTTCTCCGATGCCAAAAATAACCCGTCGCTTCAGGATTTTGAATTGCAACATGACCATATAAGAAATGACAGTAACTGATAAAATTTCACAGACCAACTCCATTTGCTGAGCAAGAAATTTGATATTATCAATTTATAAAAGAGAATTATTTATATAAATCGCTTTCTTCCTAAATTTCACTTTATTTCACACATTTTTCTATCAATTCACGTCGGGCACTCAAGGCAGAGGCTACTTCATATAAGGCAAATCCTCACATTTTTAGTGGATAGGTCACGGATAGGAGATGACTACTGTTTACAGAGGTGGTGTTTAGTATGTTGGACACATCTTGTATACCACTTCAAAATCATGGCAGTCTCCCTTCTATTTCACTCATGGTTGTGAAAGCAATTCCACCAAGGGTCCTACCCTCAACTGCATATCACTTGATTCTTGCTCTGGGTTTCTCTGGTGCTGCAACACCACAAGCCTATGGAAATCAGCTCTGCCTTCATAAATGACCATCCCTCACTCATGTGGAACCCAAAACTGTGGCAGACTTAATATCATCCAAGCTACATTTCAGCAATGGGGTCCTAGACTCAATAGATAAGTGGCTCTCACTTTCATGCCCTGGGTAAAATGTCGGAAAACACAGTTTAAGTGTTTTCCAAAGAACTCACAGTGTCAAGTGTCAGATGCCGGTGGCAGTAGCTAACCTTACGGTGACTATTCTCTCTTCTACTAGTTGTCCCAGTTCATTGCATCCCATCCCTCAGCTTTGTCCTTTATACCTGATGCCTAGAATCACTTAGAAAAAAATACTAGCTGCATGAATACCATTGTCTGACTCTGCTTTCAGAAGAACTCCGATTAAAATTTTTACATAAGTTTTTGAATGTGACTGATTTTACTCACTATGGTTATGGATGAGATCGGCCAAAAACCTACAATTCAAATGGGAGCTCCAGCAAAATTACAATTTTTAACACTATGTACATACTACATACCATGGATCTTGCAATTGTACAGGAAAATGTGAAAGGGCTAATATTGATGCCACTAAAATGGTCCTATTTTTAATTCCAGGATATTAACAAAGTGACTCAAACCCAAAGAAGTCTCTAAGTGTTTGGTAGAACTGTAATTAGGAAACTTTCTTTCTTTTTTTTTTATTAATATAAAGTAGTTTATTCTGAGCCAAATTGGAGGACCATGACCCGAAGTCACACACACAAAAAGCCTTGAGCACATGGACTCGCAGTGGTGGGGTTCCAGTCTGGTTTTATACAATTTTAGAGAGACAAGGATGACAGGGGATATCACAAAGTGATACATGGAAAACATACATTGGTTTGGCACAAAAAGGTAGGGCATCTGGAAGGGAGCTTACAGGTGATAGGGGAGTTTAAAGAATCTTATCTCTCAATTGGCAGAAAGAGTTAGACTTCATATTAATTGATTTTTAATTAGATGCTACTGCAGCCAATGACAAAAATACTGCTAATATTCATAGTTACCTATAGATATTAGGAAGTTCTATCACTACCGTTTTCTTATTTGATTCAATTGGCATTTTAAAGTGGAGAAAATGAATATTTATATATTCTTTTATATATTCATCTTGAAAAAGTCAGGGAATACTTCATAATATTATATTCTTAATATAGAATATTCTTATACAATACTTCAGAATATTATATTCTTTCCTTAAGATAGTATATCTTGAATGATACACCATTAAAAATGGACCCTGATTTTGATTCTCTTTTCTTTGAATCCTCCCACTCTTCGTGTTTATCATCCACTGCACACTGTCGCATTGTGAAGAAAACCTATGTGAACTAAGTGAAGCAATAATCCCGTAGTGCTCATTCGCTACTTCGTGGTCATACACATATGCAGTCATGGAGGTCTCCTATGTGTGAGTACGGGTGTGAATACTTAAAGCATGAAGTGCCTGTGTTCTCAATGTAGTATACTCTACTGAAAACACTTTGATCCCTATGTGAAATTCATCATCAGAGCTAACAAGGAACTGCTCTTCTTTAGAAACTCACGTGGTGAACTCAGATAAAATTTGTTCTCGTCCAATAACGGTGTTCATCAGACAACAAACTAACAGCTCGATCTGACTCTCACCCACCACTCTCATTGCAAGCCCTCTCTCCCCCATTTGCATAGGAGTTGTTGACTCTTTTTTTTTATGCCAATGAAATCAAGAAAAGGTATTCCAGTATTCAAAATTCTGTTCAGAAAGAATTCCAATTAGGAAGGGAAAATAAAGAAGTTATTGGGAATAGGAAGGAGTATGAATCTATTTCACTACGATGTTTAAGACTTAAGGTCTGATTTCCTGAGGCACACAAGGATTCTTTGAAGATTCTTTTCACGGTTCCTGTGATACACAAACATCTACATCCATTAGTACGTTTGCATTTACAATGAGTGACCCGTTGGTTACGGTCCAAGTAGCAGGTAAAGGTAAACAAGGGAGATGTTGAACGGTTTTTATTCTCCACTCTTGCAGCTCAAAAAATCAAATTATACCTTACAAGAATACACAGAAATCTAATTTTAAAATATTTAAAATATACCCTTTGGCAATTTAGCAGATGTAAGTGGCAAGTGCATCTAATTATATTCTCTCTGGTACTTAAAACCACTCTTGAAAAAAATATAATCTTTCCAGTACTCAGGACATTTTCTGACTAAGCAGATAAATATTGGGCTGACAATATCTAATTCATAAAGAGAAATATTATCTCTTATCTGCTCCCCTGTAATTCAGCCTCCATGCCGCTCCAAGGGAATCTTTCCAAAATGCCAATGTTGTCGTTTTATACATTTCATCAATATTCTTGAATTATTTAATATAGTCCAGATGCCAATTAAATATCTACTCCTATGACTAGACAAAAATCTTGCTAGCTGCTGTTTGGAGTGATGTGATGAGAGGGGTTCTGAGGCCACAGACAGTAGAATGAGAGAAAAGGTGCCGGTTTAGTGTCATGATCCCTGACACACAGACGGAGCAGAAAGTGGCAATAGTAAAGATATGGTCGACATTTCTTGTCAAACTCTTCAGCCTGAGCTCATCTTCCTCCTCCCAGAGTCCCACAGTCGTGGGAATATATCCACAGTTCTTGAATGACCTACTCCATCTTCTACCTCTGAGATTTTTCTCAGGTTTTTCATTCTGCCCCTAATGTTCATTTCTTATATAAATCAGGTTGGCCAGTTCTATGGGTCTCAGAAAACTGAACCTAGTCACCTGTTCTATTATCAAATATTCCCTGACTTTTTCAAGCCGTGTCAAATCTGCTTTCTGGGTGGGGCAATTAAACTTACTGTGTAACACACTTCGCTCACACGTTCATTGAAACTTTACTCAACAAATACAGCATCAATTAATGTAGCACAAGCATATATATAGTATATGCAAAATGCCATGTTTATTATTGTGAAGAATATAGAAATACCATGCGCTTATACGAATATTTTTATGCAATCATATATCACTTAGGGCATCTGTTAATTATTTGTAACCACATTATAGTTATTTATATATGTCAGTCTCCTCTATAAAGCTCTTTGGAAAAGCAATTAAAACATATATTTATTTGTATTCCTCGCATCTAGCATACTGCCTGACATATGTAGGTATATAAAAATGCTTTTAATGGGATAAAATTGATTTAATAATCCACTGGGATAGTGGTCACTAATTATTTTATCCCTCATCCACCCCTAGATCACATAAATTTATGCCTCACAATAGACGGTCAAAAGTGGGTGCCATGGGGAGAAAAGAGAGCAAATAGGACTACTCTAAGTGGCTGCCAAAATCCAGGTTAAGTCTCAAGGGCACTCACTGCTAGAAGAATGCACAATATCCTAGTTCTTTGTATAAAGAAACACGAGTTCTATTAGAAATTCAAATGAGTCCTGTTACTTAAAAGAATGTTTTTAAAATAATTCAAAGCAATTATTTTTGAAGACCTTAGAAAGAAAAGGCAAAAATTAAATGAGTTGTATGTAGAGGAGCCAGGGAACCACAGTAATATTTATCTAGCAACAAAAGGCAGGGAGAAAATTAAACTCGCAGCTTCGTAATATCAGTATGACTTTAAGCGCATAAGGAAAAAATAAGTTATACTCTATTTAAAATGAGAATAGAAAAAAGAAGGGACCAGCACAAATGAGTGATTCATTCTTTTACTTCTACTTGCAAACAAATACGTATTCATCACTGATTTACAACCCTGCGTGGAAAGATAGGTTTAATCATCCAGCTCATTCTTTCTTTCCTAATGGAAAAAATACAGAAAATGGGCCATTGGCTGTGGTTTACACATGTTTTTTGGAACTCCTACATTTTCTTTCCTCAGTTTGAACAATTAACTGTGTCCTTCACTGTCATTGCCTGTAAAGGAGATAAACACAATTTATCTCTCTGTCTCTCTCTCTGTCCCTCTTTCACTCATACATACATATAAATACACAAATTTAAAGTCTTGTCTTATTTTTTCACAAAGTAAAACATTCGTGCAGAGTAGCTCTTTACAGGATCTAAAACTGAAGACGAAGATTTCCTTTCCATTTACTGCATTTAAAGTACTGAATGTGCTCCATGAATCAGCTCACTGAAAGTGGACATGACATAATTCAATCAGGCCAATCAAAACTGTTAGTTACTGTTAAATAGTAAAGGATTATTAACCTTCCCTTCTTTTATTAGAATTTAAATTTAAATATTTAACACTTAAACATCTTTTTTTACAAAAGAAGGTTTTTATTTAATGTGATCTTTTTATTTCATCATAATTATTTTTAATTAATTAGTTGAGGAAAGGGTCCTGGAGTGAAATTTATAAAGGATGAGGAACAGGGAAATGTGGAAACCATGTCAAAGCAGTGAACTTGGATTTGACTACTGAAAACATAAAATGTCGTACATAATTAAAATAGTAGGTAGGTGAATGATATATAAAGAAAGGGATGTAGAGAAAGAGAGAGTTATAAATTGTGTTTATCTCCCTCACAGGAGATATATATTGTTTGTTATTGTTATTGATGCAGAGATAGAAATAGGGTAGATGTGGATGTAGATATGGACAAATTTGTGGATTAAGTATATAGAAAGATATAGGTACAGATATAAAATGTTGACAAATTCTCCACACGACGCCAAATCCATATGAAATTACAGGGTATTACTTATTACAAGACATCCCTTATATACAATCCCACAGACGGCTTCAAAATTTGCCTTCCATGTGTATTACTTCTTAAAGAAACATTTTATCTTTCTATCAAATATATCATGTAACAACTATTTTAAAAAACTATTTAATAAATTACTAAAGAACATAGAAAATTTTTCACATGAGATTTTCATCCAAGCACTACATTTCTATGAAACCCAGTATTAAAAACATTTGAAGGTCTTATTCTCCTTGACCAGCTGGCAATGAGTCATCCCAGAAGAATTTTAATCCTTTTGAGTTTTATTCCCTTGTGTCAGAAATGGCAGATTTGGGTATGATGATCTCTTATATCCTTGTAGCTGATAACATAAAAGTTCATTTTCATGTTAATGAAATTGTCCAAATTTATGTATAGTTAGCTTTTGATATTTATGAGGAAAAATAACATGCATGCTAATGGCGTTTGTTTCTTAACTGTTTGGAAAGCGTATTTAAAATCTTGCTCTATTGTCCTCAGTCTCCTATTTCTCTGACACTGGAGATGGTTGTAGTCTCTTTCCTCCTTCCCTCCATCCCCAGAAACATTCATCTTCCCTCCTCTTGCACTCATCTTTTATCACTGCCATTACTTTAAAATATTTTAACTTTCACCTTTACATCTAGGATGAGTCCACATCCTAATTTCCTGATGCAAACCAGTTGTTACCACACAGTTCTCAATACTTACTCCTTTTGCATGCAAGGCCATTCAGGGGTGAATGATCAATTGGATAATCACTCAATCTATAAGCCTTCCCTCTCTTTTTTCATTTTACATAAATTTACCTAAGTTCTCCAGTCTTGACAAAATGCCCCTGATACTTTCTTTGTTTTGCCAAAGCCTACCTCTAAACTGAGAAAAGGCATTTTGTGTCTGTCATTTTCCTCATGGTATTGATGTGCTTGGGCTGCAGAAATGGTCTGGTCCTTTCAAAAGAGAAGCCTACACTTTACCTGAAGATGATCAGCGACTCTGTCCTTCAAGACAATATCGGCTTCCTTGGGATATTCTACCTATTGGCGACCTGTCCACTGTCCCCTGATCCATAACGTGGGTCAAATAGCATAACTAATTCCCAGACCAAAGGAGGAAAGGGCTCATAGCAAAAAGAAGCTGCAGGACCAGAGAGGAGGGTAGTATATAAAGGACTAAGTGCTCCAGGTGCCGGACCAAAGGGGATTGGATATGGGAGACTCTCAACTTGGGAGAAATCTCCTAGAATATAGAAACTAATGTTGTGACAAGAATGCGAGAAAATGATGCCAAGAAACTGCGAGGATGGCTATCAAAAGTGATCGCCCTTCTAAGTGAGGGAGAAAAGCCAGACCTGCTGAGGGAGATAGTGAGAATGAGAACACAGCCTTGGAGAGGTCATCGTGGTATTGTAGATACAATATGGAGGGATGAATGACCCACCTTCTGACTATGTTCTTACGAGGGACTGAAGGAAATGATTTAATAAATTACTAAAGAATGTACTGAAAAGGCACCAACATAACAATCTCTCTTATGACCCAGGACTGGCAGTAGGCCATGAAATTTAGGACTGAGCTAACTGGTAGCAATGACAATGATTTGACACTAAAGCCAGAGGCATTAAATGACACTAAACCTTTAGGTGCCAGGTAAATGACATTACAGTAAAGACTAGAAAGAATTGTAGCTGCTATGGAAATATGTAGCAGAACCCAGCGTCTCCAAACACTAGATAAACAGACAAATAAAAAGGGTACTTTAAAACAAAATCAGAGTAGAACTTGTGGAAAGGTAGAATAAGGAGGATGGTGCGCATGTTCTCTAGCAAAACAGTAATATTATGAGAAAATTATTTTTAAAAAGGGTAAGCCCGTTGAAATTCTTCTCAGGACATACAGAAAATGGGAAATATTTGCTCAATAAAATCTACTAAACATCATTGAGAACATTAGGCATCGATGGCATTTGGTCCACAGTGTAGTCTCATCTCTCATCACTGGCTCCATATTATGAAAGCTCTACAATAAGTTCTTTATTGCAGGCAAATGCAATCAATAGGTCAGTGTCTTCCTCCACCCCAGATTCTAGTCTGGGTCATTTCACTCCAGAAGTAGCAAACTGCAATAGTGCTGCCAGCCCCTTCCCTTTGCCTCCACCTTGATGAAGTTCTATCATAAGCAGACCAGCCCCACCCACCCCTACTCATAGGATGTAAGCTGCCTTCCAGGTGTTTCAGAATGAGAACACTGGGGACACGAACACCCCATTGTAACTTGTGAGTAGGGAAGAGGTTCCATGTTAGGAGGAGCAAGTTGATTGCACAAGGCTACAAGCCAACCTACTGCTCACTCATAGATTGGATTAACATTCTGGAGCAAAAAAGGTCCCCACCTCCAGTTCTAATACAGAGATGTAGAGATTCTTCCCAGAGGAAAAGGTAGGCCAAACAATAAAGAGCTCTGAAGTACCATGCCCAACTCCATCATCTTGATTTTGTCACTTCAACCATGCAGGTGTTTATGCTTAGAACAATTCCTTGTAGAGATCTGAATGGAATTTCCATTTCATTGTCTGCTTTCCAAGAATCCTAGCCTGGGACAAAGGCCCTATTCTTTCTCTCACCTATGCTATGCTATTCTTCCATATGTTAAATTTGCTACAACATGTCCTTCCTCCTGCTCTTCTAGAAACAAGACAGAAATATTCCAGCTTTAACTTTGTCAACATCCTTAGCATCTGAGGGAATACTCTTCCCTCAGCACTGGGCTCCTCCCATCCTTCTGGTCTTTGCTCAAATGGTATAATTCTCAATGAGGTTTATACTTATTACTCTATCCACATAAATGCACACATTTGCACACACACACACACAAAATAAGCATGCACTCCTATTTCATTCCCTTTTACTATTTTCATAAACTTTACAAACTTTAATAAATAGTCCATTTATATATTTTTCTCCACTTAAGAAATGTAAACTCTACTGAAGGATCTTTGATTGCTTTTATTTTCTCTACTGTTATATATTTTAATTTCAATTTTAATACACACATAAAGACACCTAAGAATGCATTGTGGCATGTATCAGACACTAAATAAGTACTTGTAAAACAAATGAATGCACCTGGCTTGAATTTATTACTACAACATTGTGATTCTCTTATTTATTTTGCTTTTTGAAATGTTTCTTCTGATGCTTAAGCCCATATATTCAACCACCAGATATCCATTTACAAATTTCACATGCATTCCCTAAATTGCTTGTGCCAATTATCACCGGTGATCAACTTTACAAATGTGCCTTTCTTTTCATACCTCTTGCATATTAGTATCTAGAAAACAGGTTTCTATTCTAGGAAAACATTTATTTATATTACTCACCTTTCCAAATTGTCCCCAAATTGTCTCCAACCTTATAGTTATAGCTTACCACTGATTGTCAATTTTTGATGAATTAAATGTGTTTTACCTGCTGCCCCTGATCTCAGGTTCGGATCTTTACTATTTTTTCCTCCATATACAGAATAATAATTTCAATGTGCAAATTGATTATTATTGCTCTCCTGCTTAAAACCCATCAACCCATAGGACAGCACAGTGGCTGACACCGGTAATCCTAGCACTCTAGGAGGCTGCGGTGGGAGAATTCCTTGAGCTCAGGAGTTTGAGAGCAGCCTGAGCAACAGTGAGACCTCATCTCTAATAAAATAGAAAAATTAGCTGGGTGTTTCAGTGGGCACCTGTATTCACAGCTAATGGAGAGGCTGGGATAGGAGGATCACTTGAACCCAGCAGTTTGAGATTGCTGTGAGCTAGGCTGATGCCACAGCACGCTAGCCTGAGGCAACAGAATGATAATCTATCTATAAAATAAAAAACAAACAAACGAAAAAATATAAATCTTAATTGTTTATTTCAGTGAATCATTTGTTCTCCTCTGAAAATAATATGCACTCTCACCAAGTATCAAGACGTTTGGCTGCAAAAAACAAAATGACAGCCAAACGTAGTTTCAAATTCAGACTTTTAATTATCTCTCATAATGAGAACTTGGAGATGGACTTTTCCAAGTTTAGTACAGTGGCTCAAAAAAATCAACATTGACTCAGGTGCTAACTTTTTTCTTTATCACCCTCAGTACGCTCACTTTATCTCCTACCACCTATATGCATGAAAGAGAGCCACTACATCTCTGTGACAATGGCCCACATGGGAACAGAAAGGAAGGTAAGTGGAACTTGCTCATAATTTCTCAGAAACAGTCATCTTTCCTATTTGACATGTGTTTCTGCCCCAGTTTCTGACTCATTAAATGCCCACATACACATAAATCCCATTCCATGAAAATGAGAATTACTAAACAAGCTTAACTAGATATTTTTTTAAAATTACCATAAAATTTAAGAGAAAATGTATTTTTCATTGTGGGCTTTATGAAGAAATGCTTGCTTTAATATTATTGATTTATCTAACAGATTTCATTATTTTACTAAACTATATGTACTTAGAATATTCTCTCTTTCTATACATATATATAGACTACATATACAGACTGTACATGTTGACTATGTATATAGACATATAAATTTATATATTATATACTACATACTTTGGTTAAATGCTAGCTATGGTCTAATCATTGCTTAAGCAGCTTGCTTGTAAGTAAAGACTAACAATTTTAACAGCAGTGAGAACCAACCTGAATTATTCCTCTAGGAATTAAATAAGGTGAATAACTTCTGTATATATGTCTGATACACTTTATCATTTTTCCTCATACACTTTATCATCTTTTGTATTTTTATGGATGTGTCTGACTTGTACATATTCAGGGGTACTGTGTGTTCTATTACAATGGGTAATGATCAGGTCAGGTAATTGACATATCCATCACCTCCAACAATTTTCTTTGTGTTGGGAATATTATAATTGTTCTCTTCTAGCTATTTTGAAACACAAAATAAATTATTTCCTCGTGCGTTTTACTGCGTAAGTGGCACAAGAACAAAACTGAGCTTATTTTAATAATGAAGGGGAAAATTGAAGGGAAAGATAAGAACACTAGTCTTGTATGTAAATTACTCCACTTTTGTTGTGTCTTGGCCTAATTTCTAAAATTATTTCAAGATCTAGAGATGCATCTTCTTCAAGAAATTGTACAGATGGATTCACTGTCTTTCAGTCTGTCACATTTCCTTTACCCTATGGATGTTATTTTTAGTACAATAGATGGTGAGGCTCTCACAGGCCTCACTTCTCATGTAATCATTTCCATCAACTCATCTCTTGCCAGAGTTTCATGTATTTTCTGAGTTATCAAATTAATACTTTTTGAATAAACATGTATCATACAATTCCTGAATATTCCATAATCTTAGTGCATGTTCATAATGCACACTATGATTTTATGGAAATGTGAATAAAAATTGATTTTGAAAATAATATACACCAAGTTTTATATCAGACTTTTAATTATCAACAATCACATTTTCACAGAGATGTGGTGGCTCTCTTCTTGCATGTCGATATAAGTGGTAGGAGATAAACTGAGCGTACTGAGGGTGATAAAGAAAGAAGTTAGTTAGCACCTGAGTCAATGTAGATTTTTTGAGCTGCTGTACTAAACTTGGGGAAGTCCATCTCCAAATTCTCATTATGAGAGATAATTAAAAGTCTGATATAAAACTTGGTGCATATATTTTTAAGACACAAAAAGTTGATTGGTTATAGCAGTTACTGTTAAAAATCTTCCGTACACAAAATCTGTATGGCCTTTCAAGCAGTATGTTTCTTACCTTGATCCTGTCCCATATGAATAGTAAGCTCTAAAGAGAAAGGACAAGCCAATAGCTATTATATTTATAGTAATATGGCCATATGTTGTTAAGAATAGAAGCATAGAAATTTCTGGAATTGTTCAAAATCAGATCTTTGTTGTTTGGGAAACATCCCTATTTCATATCTAGAAATACGTGCAGTCTCAACTTATTTCGAGTCCAATACATATATATTCACAAGGTTTGCATTGTGTTTGTTTGTTCTAATTAAAATATGATTTAGTTCTTGTATTTTGGAAACCACTGTTTATTTTTTTTTACTTGGAATCTTGGGATAGTCTCACTTTCTATAATACAGTAGAATTTCTGTAATTGACCACCCAAGGGACTGCAACAAACTGGTCAACATGCAAAAGTGGTCAATATAAGGAACTAGGCCTACTGTGCTGATAAGTACACATAGTTCACATCCGGTCTATGGAAATTAGGTCAGCTGAGGGAGGTTCTCTATGTAGGGAAGTGGTCAATTATGGAGGTTCTACTGTACTTTATGTTAGGTTTAAAATAGATGTTTAGTGCACACATATACACATATTAATAAAGAGTTTTATGTATCAAAAGTACCATACACTCACATGGCATAAATGGGTCAGTTACAGTAATTAACTGAAAGTTCATGGCATTTAAAGGTATGGAAATAAAGCAAATAACCCTCTCTTCAAAATGTCTAACATAATAGTTTTATTTTTTTTATTAGTTAAATTAGAGTTAACTAAAGAATTAACGTGACTGAGGACATTCAAGTACCTGAGAACTCTAATGAGTTGAGGTACGTGCTGATAAAAATAATTAGTCTTCATTATGTAAAGCATTCTGTAAAAAGAATTGATGTGTAATTCAAAGATAGAAACTGACATTTTATGCTTTATTGGCCTTTCTTTTTCTCCTGTTTTTCAGTCTTTTCTGTTTTCTTTTCTGTTTCATTCAAAGATAGAAACTGACATTTTATGCTTTATTGGTCTTTCATTTTCTCCTATTTTTCAGTCTTTTCTGTTTTCTTTTCTTTTTCTCCTCTGAAAATAGATTCACATCAACTTTCTTTTATTAAGGGTTAATGTTTAATTGTTTTGTCCTAACATGTAACTTTTATATATATTTTTATGTAACAGAATCAGCATATTTTTAATACAAATAAGATTTAACAGGGCAAATATTTCTATGTGAAAATTTAGATACAATTAGATAACAACAAAAATCACTTTGTGCCTTTAGGTCATGAAAATGCTCCAGTTTGCCTAAAAAAAAATTCTGTAGCAATACGTGATAAAACATGACATGCCTAATCTCATATAAAGTTTTATTCTTTTCATATTTCAACCTCTGTATAACAGCATACAATTCTATTGAGGGAATGGTATAGGACAAGGGTTTTGAGGGTTTTGGGCTTCACAAAATTACAAAGAAATTATGGGAATGAATAATATAATTGCCAAATTTTCTTTTATTATTTGAAATTATGAAGAACAAACCCAATAGGCAATTCAAAGAGGAAACACAGAAGAAAAATGAGAAAGAGGAGGAAGCAGAGGTGAGGGGGAGGAAAATAAGAGATAGGAAAGTAAAGAAAGATAAGTGAAGGAAAAAATTGTCATTTACCAGAATTTGGATTACCAAAGGATTTTTGGTGTTATAAGCCCTGTATTTCGAGGGTAAGGCAAATGCCTTTGACAGTTGTACTCATCTCAAGCTTCTTTTAAACAAGTAGAACAAACATTATCTTTAAGTTATGTATAACTTATAAGCTTAGGTAACTATTCAATTGTTTTTTTTCAAATATTCATAGTGCATTGTCATAAATAAAATATTCCCATGAAATTTCCTGAAATGAACAGAAGTTTATTTTGTTTACTGAAACTACAAATTATAAGACTTTGGGAGTGTTTATTTGTAGATACTTCATAGGGCACAACAGAAAGATACTGGCACACTTTGAAAATGTTTATTTTAGGCTAAAGAAGTTAAGAAAGCACAAGTGCCCAACACATAAGCTGGCCAGCTGAATGAATATATCATAGTGATCAATGAGCCTAAGGAATTTCCACATGCTACTAAAGACATAGGAATCTACCAATAAGAATCTAGGTTGACAAAAACTTTCGCAATAAGACATAATTTCTAGAGCAGAGACGTTTTGAAAGAATATAGATGATGATAATCATGTACATGATAATTTTTCTGTTTCTAGCTTTACCGAGGGTAGACCCTGTCTCTTTCCCACTCCAGGGCTGGAAACAGCATTATTGCATTAGGGTATTAAAACTTAATACTAAAGATAATTCACTTTCTTTCCTTTGTTCTAATATAACATCATGTAATAAACTTTCTGATTATGGCTTATCTTCTAGCATATTATTCTACAGGGAGAAAATGCACTGAAGACTTGGAATTATTTTGTAATCATTCAAGCAGTTAGAGCTCTCCAGAAAAAAAAAAAAAAGCAAATTTATTTCAGTTGTATCTGATACATGTGGGTGTTATTTCCTATCTGCTAAGACAAAAATCTTGTTTGATGGCATAAAGAAATAACATTTTGAACATACTTGTGTGATAGACATTCATATTTTTTATGACACTCTCACAAGTGAGACTGGATTTAGCAGCAATACTTTACAGTTCAGGAACTGAAGCTCAAACAAGTAGGAGAGACATGAACCAAACACATTTTTATCTCATTCAAAGTCTGTTTTGTTTCACATTTTACATGCAACCTTCTTACCCTATTTGTGTTAACACAGGCTGGCATCTTCTACTAATTGAAGTGAACAGTATATTTTACAGTGAACCATTTTGGGGTCTTTACACATCTGGTGATTTTAAGAAGTAAATCGTGAATTTTCACAAGAGTAAAATGTGTGTCATGTACTGCAGCATTTCCGCTGTGCCTAAGGAGGACTTACCAAATGGTTACAACTCAATCTGTATCAATCCGATCTTTGATGTGTTGTGGTTTCAGACAGGTCAAAAGCAACATTAAGTAACATAATCAGGCTTAAACAAAAATGATCATTTTTGTTCTATTGGATTATAATGTCAAATATTCATTTTGCCTACATGTTTCACTTATAGTCTAGATATTTTTAACAACTTTAAATATAATGTGTAGAGTGAAAGAAAAAATAGTCACACATGGAGGCCATTTATCATGGGGAGGGGTCATTAAAATGTGCAACTTTTTCTCATTAGTTTTTTCCCCAAACTTAGTTTCTATTGATTTTTGTCTGAGATAATTGAAGAAAATTATTACTAATTTTATGTACTCTTGAATACTGATCTTAAACCAAAGCCTAATTGCTAAGTTTTAGCTTCGCTATTCATCAAATTTACCTGTGCTTGCCATTATTTTTCTCTCTTGCAATTAGGCTCTGTCCAATATTATTAACTAATTCTAAAAGCTCTAGAAAACGTCTTGGGCTAATTTTTACTTCTCTACCTGATAAGTGAAGGTAGCCCTTTTTTATTTAAGTACTGTCTTAAGGAAATTCACAGTAATTCGATCTTTTGCAGAAATAATGGAAATTACTTAGTCTTATCCATAATGACCTACACGTATTATAAAGTACTATTGTTGGAAGGGATCTAGTGTAATTATACATCTATGGTTTGAGACCCTTCTTCATAGGGGCTAGGGCTACTTTCTACCCCCTGATGAACACTTTCAGTGGTCAGGAAGAAAGTATTCCCAGGAAAGATAATTAGAACAGTTCATAGTATTACTATCTATTGAACGATCCCAAATTAATGACATTTCAATTATTTTTAAAAAATTCTATGAGTTTGCAGTCAAATCAGCATAAAACTATGGGGTAATTGTAATATAGTTATTGCAACTACAATTACTCTTAGAACCATCCTAAAAATGGGTTCAAATTTATTTACCTTATAATAAAAGGACAGTACAAATTATTCGCCTTTTAATAAAGTGACATATACTCATGTATCATGTATTTGTGATGTTTCCGGACCAAAAAAACCTCCATTAATTACGTGCAAATCATGGAAGTTCAGTCGATTGCTTTCTGGTTTTCCAAGACACCAACAGCTGATGGTGTATGAGGAACTGCTGCTTCTCTTCTCTAGCTTAATGTAATATCAAGCAGAAACTCTAGTTAGCACCAATAATACATGCAGACAACATAATTCAGCTCAAAAATTTGGCATAGGAACTCCGTGGGGATGGTGGCAGACTAGCAAGAGCCTGAAAAATGCTGCTTTCTTGGAAAGGATTGGACGTGGTAAATAAATCGATCCACCTTTGGATTGATTATGGAAGTGAGAGCACTGGGAATGCACGGAGAGGAGGTGGGAGTAAAACAAAGACGATGGAAGTGGTGTGAGCTGTTCAGAGCAACTTGGGGTAATTAGCAAGGCACCCACATGTGGAAAAGGGAATGAGGAGAAAATCCCAGACTCCAGGGTTCTGAGAGGAGAATGCATCCAGAGTGATGGGAGGGCACCTCCAGGGCAGCAGGCTTCACACTTATGCAGAGACCTGACTGATGGCTGTGCAGCTGAGTTGCTCCAGAGAGATGAGGCAACTGGCTTCCATCCATGGACAGTGTGACTTGTACATTTTAACATTCCGACCCAGGAGTGCTACTTTTGCCCAGTGATCAGATCTGTGACTGACGCCTCCTTCTTGCCCCTGCCAAGTGTAGATGGAAAAATCTGGTGCTCATTTGCACCTTGTGGGCAGGTGACATGTTTCCTCACCTCTGTCAGTGCCAGGGGCCATGGGAAGAGCAGGAGATCAAGGGCCCTGCACCTGCTGCTGTGACTTGGATGATCCTGCTCAACCTGGACAGAGCATGTGCCCCTTGTTCTCAGTGTCCCTGCCCACTGATGGTGCAGCTGGACTTGCTAGTGCTGTCTGAAAGGCCCAAGGGGGATGAAACCCAGCCCAGCTGCAGCCTTTGAAGCTATGTAGTCTGCAGGTTAAGAACCCACACCATCCTACACAGGCACCCACAGGGTGCTGAGCCCTGTTAGTGCCATAATACCCATGTATCCAGAGCCAGGCCATGTGTACCCCATGGACCTGGTCCATCTCTAGTAGGCACCCAACACTCTGGGTCTGCTCCAGCGGTCTCAATGAGCCCAGGCATGAACTGTGACCTGAGGGCCTGCTCTATACCAGCACCACACCACACTTTTCCTTATGGAACTGCAAGGCAACTTGGTGCTAAGATGCTGATATGCCCTGCAGTGTAACTTGTGCACACCCTGGCTGGCCAGGCCTTCATATAGGTGCACCATGCCCAGTGGGCCATTCTGTTTATGTGCCACATCCCACACGCCAGCTTCACCTTGTGTGCACACTTGGCATCAGGGACCAGACATGCCACAGTGGCTTGGTGACAACCGCAGTGAAGCAGGAGAGATGTAGCAGGGTGACAGCATGGAAGGACCACAGGGCTTCTTCCTCTCTCTTGCCTGATCAAGTCTGCAGAGTAGGGCCTAATCATGCCATCTAGGGACTCATCTCAATCTTCACTGGCATGTAGAGGTCACAGCAGATGACAATGGGTGTTAGGTATCTGTTATCTATTCTGAGCTGAGAGAAGTGGCTCCAGGAGAGAAGAGACCAGCATAAAAACTCTACCAATACAAAAAAAAGAAAAAAGAAATCCAAGAAACAAACACACACAAATGTCTTGACATCCTCAAAGTATCACAGCAGCTCTCTAGTAATATATTTTGACCAATAAGAAGTTGTTAAAATAATATATAGAATTCAGATTATAAATAAATTGAGAAAATAGTACAAAACCATCTCAATGAGAGCAAAAATAATAATAGTTCAGGAAATGAACAAAAAATTCAGAAGAACTATAAAACACTGAGAGAAGAAATTGCAGATGACAAAAATAAATGGATAAGTATATCATGTTCTTAGATGGGTAAAAACAACACTGTTAAATGTCCATACTTCCCAACGTGAATTATGAATTCAATACAATTTCCATCAAAATAGGAACATCATATTTCACAAATCTAAAAAACAATAAGTCTATACTTTGTATGGAACTAGAAGAGCTCAAGTAGCCAAAGCAAACTTAAACAAAAAGAACGAATGCAGACACATCAGATTACCAGACTCCAAGCTATCCTACAAAGCTATAGTAACTAAAACAGCATGATGTTTGTACAAAAATAGAGACATGGGCCAATGGAACAGAATAGAGAACCCTGATATAAAATCATCTACCAACTGATCTTCAAGAAAGCAGACAACACCACACACCAGAGAAAAGAATAAGCAATAAATGATGCCAGCAAAATAGACAGGCACAAGCAGAAAATGAAAGAAAAGAACCTTTCTCAATTACATATACAAATAAAAAGAGACTCCAGTAGCACACAGCAAGATCATGCAATGACTTGAAAAGTACATAGTTCGGGCATTTTCCACCCATTTGATCTTTTATAAACACTAGGTGGGGAAATGTTCAAACCTGATTGTGTATCATACATCTACAATGGAGCTAACATACAGATACTAGAAATTTAGTAGAACTATTATTTTGAATGATAACACATGGACGCTTAGGTGTGTTTTCTTTTGTATTTTGCATGTTAACGTTCGTTGAAGACAGGAAGGAAGGCCCTCCATCTGCTGCAACTCATGGAGACCCAGCTTTGCTTTTACATGAATGCTATAGTAGCATTCAAAAGAAAAGCTTTCCATGAGTGAATTATTTGACCTGTGAATTATATTTTAATGAAGCTTTTTTTAAGTCCTTTTAGATTTTCACTCTGTTATTACAACGATTAAAAAGCAGTCAATTTCTTTCCAAAACATGTTAACAGAATATAAAATTTGCACTTTTGAGAGTTTTAAAATATTACTGTATTTTCTTAGTGTATACTAAAATGATGTTTAATTTTGAGTCACTGGTGGATGACAGCCATTTTCAGATATAACATTTCTGGTTACCTCAAACAGCTAATATTTTAACCCAAAAATATACTTCTTAGTAAATTAAAAAATTATCACTCAAAGGATAATGTGGATGGGCTTACATGATTTTATTATAGGTCATTTACCAAATATTCTTCAAATCAGTTCTTTACTCAGGAATTATGACCCCAATACAGTTTTCAACCATCTGTACTATAGTAGCTCTAGAAGCTACTATAAGCTGATGAACTAAGTGGTTTTCTCATACCTATTTTTATTTTGCTAACACTCTAGTAAACGTCAGCTTCATTGTTGTCACTGATAATGTACATTAGACATGATTATCAATGATCAAACTCATAAAACCTTAGAGAATAGAGCTGAAATTAAAACTAGAGATCATCTAATGAAACCAAAATGCCAAAATATTACAATTTGTTCAATGTCGCATGATTGAATAAATATCCTTCATTAATTGTTGATATTGCTGAATAAACAAAATTCCATGCTAGATACACATATGTTGATGTCAAACACAATTTTGGAGAGTCTTCACTATGATTATTCACTATCAGGTAAGTAGATGGTAAAGTTATCCAGTTTCTCTGCTGCTGTCATTCTTTCTAGTGGGTGTGACACTAACAAAAGTTCATCATAAAAATTCAGGCTGTGAGTTATGATAGTAATTGTTGGTTCTTATTTTATGTCACTTAATTTAACAGAACATTCCTTAACAACTTTTTCTTTGTTGTGATCAAGTTTTTAATGTAGGAGGGGCTCCATTCTCCAAAGCTTATGAGATCTGTATGTTCTACACGTCTAACAAAGCGATTTAGTGACTACTTCATGAAGCAGTTCTCCCATAAGAGCTGATAATGCCTATCTTCTTGGAGGAAAATATCAAGCTTCACAGCTGTTAAAAACTCTCAGCTATCATTTTATGCTTTAAAAACTATGTACATTAAAATTTTAAAATCAATTTGATGATGTTCCCCCTGAATCACGTCTATGCTCCATTATATTATTTGACTTTGGTTTTAGAATTTTCTTAATACCATTAATAAGTTATTCCTACATTATCTAGAATCACTCTGAGTATTTATTTTGAAACATATGAAAATAACTATACCATCAATATAGTTTAGTTTTCTCTCTGTTTTTTGCTACCAGGGAGAGATTTGTTGCTTTATTGAAAATTTGCTTCCTAGGAACTCACCTGCTCAGTGGTTCCATTGTATAACACAACTTTTATCTGTATGAAAGCAGACCATGCAGTGTGAATTCCTGTGTGAGTCTTCCTTCATTCAACATGTTTTTGATAGCCATCCCTAATTTTAAGTGTATCACTTGATTATTATTTGTTAGTTTTTAATTCCTAAGAAATATTGTATTATTTTATTGTACAAAAATAGCATTCTCCTGTAGATGGACACTTAGGTTATTTCTGGTTTGGCCTATGCATAATAAAGCTGATAGGAAAATTCTCATATAAGTGATATATATTTTTTCCATTTTTTCCCCATTTCTCTTTTTTTACCTAAGAAAAATTTATTGTCTACTAGTGTGTGTAGATGTTTTTTCTTATAGGAATTAAATTGCCAAAAGTGTGGCAGCAATTTTCACTCCGACTAAGCTGTGTATGATAGTTCTTGGTGCTCCATGTCTCCTATCAAGAATAATATGCATTTATGACAGTTAAATTAAATGGTAATTAAAAAATCATAAATGCATAAAATAAGCAAAAATAAATTAGACATTCATCTGGTCACATTCTCTTATAATAACTTAAAAGAAAGAAAATGATCAATAAGTACAAATTCATACATTAAGTGCAAATTATTTAATTATGTTTTATATAATCTCTGGATCAAAAAATGTAATTAAAAATCATCTATCCTTATATCTAATATTTACCAAAAAGCTGATGAATAGTAGTTAAAATCATTATCAGAATATATTTAATACTATACATTCAGAAAGTCACTTTATTAGTGCTATTATTGTGAGGAAATACTTGGTATCATTAAGCTTAAATTATCTTAAGAAACTGTAGAAGAAATCAAACCAAATAAAAACACACACAAAAATATTACTGGGAAAATTATTATGATGAAGGTAAAGTTAAGATAAAATAAAAAGAAAATTTGTAGAAAGAAATAATAAAATCAAGCTAAATTTTGAAAGGTTCAAATAGATAAATGCCTGGAAGCTTGATCAAGAATTTTTGCACATATTCTTGCAGGAATGTGAATATATTCAGGTATTTTATAAATACCGTTTAAAATTTTAAATACTTAAGGCTCGGCGCTCATAGTTCAGTGAGTAGGGTGCAGGCTACATACATCAAAGGTGGCAGATTCAAGCCCAGCCCGGGCCTGCTGAACAGTAATGACAACTGCAACCAAAAAATAGTTGGGTGTTGTGGTGGGTGACTGTAGTCCCTGCTACTCAGGAGGCTGAGGCAAGAGAATCACTTAAACCCAAGAGTTTGAGGTTGCTTTGAGCTGTGACACCATGGCACTCTACCAGGGGCAACATAGTGAGACTGTCTCAAAAACATAAATAAATAAATAAATAAATTTTAAATATTTAAATCCATTAACCTATCAATGCCATTTTAATAAACATATTCATATAAATAAAGCACACAGTGTAATGTGTCCATGTCCAATGTTTCTTGCAGCATTATATAGAGAGGTAAATAAAACCATTAATCAAATGGAGAATCATTAAATTCAGCTCCAGTCCAGACATTACTGTGTAGCTACAAACAGAATGAGCTTATTTTGTATTAATTTCCTACTGGAAATTTATTATATACTGTTAGGTTTAAATATATAATTATAGATAATATGTTGTGGTCTTCTTTTTTGAATAAGTAATTATTTCTATATTTGTATATATTTTCTACATTTTTACATTTCACAAAGAAATTTCAGGAAAAATATGCCAAAGTATTAACAATCTTTGACTCAAAGTAATAGGATTTTGGGAAGTTACAAGAGAGATTCTTACATTTTCAAATGAAATCTTGCAATTATTTAGTTGTTAAAGAAGTAGCAAACATGTGGTTGAGAATACTACAAATTATTATTTAAACAAATCAATCATTATTTTCATAAAAGAAAGAGTAAACAAACATGCAGTGCCCAGCTTGGAATAATTAAAATATTAATGCATGATATCGAAAATAAAAACTAATAATCTAGTTTGTCTTTCACTATGCTAGAAAGAGAATCATAATTGAATGAAAACTGAGGCATGGAATAATTACAGATAACAGAAGATATTTTATTTTAAATTCATAATGTTTTCCAAACTCAAAAATTCATATTCCAAGTCCCTTAAGTAACTTGCAGATAGGATCATATCAACACATTTGACATACTTAGAAGGTAAGATTTTTAAAACGAGCAAAGTTAAAAGAAAAAGAGATTGATTCAAGAAAAAGCTACTCCATTATTCAGAAGAGCAATTGAATTACTAAAACTTTACACAAGGATCTCAGTTCTCTCCCCAAATCACAAAAATGGAGAAAAGAGTGTTTTATAAGCATTAGAAAATGGGAGTGGGGGGTGCTCACCAAGAGCCAGTGGAGGTTGAAGAACAAATTAGGCACTTATCAAGCTCCTTTCATTCTAAATAACTTATTTGTAGACATTTCATATATATAGTGTATCTTATTTGTTAGAACTGCCTTTTATAATATATAAACAAGATGAGATAAAGACCAAATAATGATAAAGTCCAATTGTTGGACAACTATGTGCTCATGGCTCAAACAGAGGTCTATTAAATACAAACTTGTCGCAATCCCTTGGGCCCCAGTGGCCCTGGTCTCAATCACCACAGAAAGGAACCAGGCATGATGCAGATTAGAAGTACAAGCTTGTAGGAGGCGAGCTAACCCTTCCTTGCAGGGAGCCCTGAGCAACCTCTGCACTAACCTTTTATTGAGACCATACAAAACAGGTGAGGGAGTAATTAACAAATGACTACGAGCTGAAGGCTTGGGCTCTTCTTCCATAAGGAACACCTGTGGACGAATGGCCTGAGAGTCTACCCCCCAGCTGTAAATCATTTTTCTCAGAGGTCATCTGGCTCTTGCTGTCCTCTACATTTCCCCCCTCTAGTGTATAAAAGACATTTCTGGATAGGCAAGGGAGAAAATCTGTTGTTGGTTATTTCACTGTTCTCCTCAATGAAGAGCTTTCCTTCCTACTAAGTAAAAAAAACAAAAAAAGTATATAAGGATAACAAAAATACACCAATGGAGCTAATCTGGTTATAAAGAAAACTAATTTAGCCAAACTAGGCACAGGGGAAAACTTGTCCCCTTTGTGCTAATCACCACCCAACATGTGCTATGGGCTGATCTATAGAGCCCATGATGCCTTCATGGAAAGTATTAACCACCACCCGAAGTTATGTTAGGTGGGGAAAGGGCTGTAGCTAACTCAGACCCTTTCCAAAGAGTAGTATAACCTTAAGTAAAGATCAGCTGAAACAGATATAAATCCAGCAAGTGAAATTCTCTCACCTTGGCCGATACAAGAATAACCTTTACCTTAAAGCCTCCTGTTCGAGGTCTTTGTTGTCATAACCTTCCAAGGTTTAGAAGATGCATCCTAAGCTTGCCATGGGGCTTAATATACAGCCCCAAATAATGAAATCCTGTATCACTCTTCCCACTCTGTATAGAAGCTCCAATTGCTTCTTAGGGAAAAAGGACACTGACTGCTCTTAACTGCTTCCTGCTGATAATGGAGGGTGATATGGGAAAAGCAGCTAGAGTTCCCACAGAGGATATTGAACCAGGGTTTCCCCATTATGAAATTACCTAGGCTAAGGTCCTGTGAATAAAAGAAAAGTTAGTGAAAACAAATTTGTTAGGGTCCTGGCAAGGTTTCCTGCTCATGTCAAGGCTTAATCCAAAGGACTGGTAACCACTGCTTCTCTTGATTTTCTGTAATAATTTGGTCAAAACCACAACCCCAATTGCAGTACATAACCAGGCTTCCACTCTGACATATCAGGTTCTTTACATAAAAAATATGTTGTTGTATTGGAGAGGATGGTGAATGAATGAGAGATGTATTAAGCTATACGGGCTGCTACCTTTCCCCTCCTTTTTATATACAAATAAAATTTATGGAGATACAAATAAAATTTGTATCTAAATAAATACATATACAAATAAAATTTGTATATAAAAAGGATTTTTTATATATACAAATTTGATTTTTTAATGTGGTAAAGGCAGTTCTTCCTGTCATCTAGCCCTTTTCTTGCTAGGCAAAATATGATAATTGTCAAAGTTCAGAATTGCAAGTATGGGCTCTTCAAATGACAAATCCCAATACAGATTTAAACTATTAGCTGCTGCTAGGGAAAAACTGTGATTGTAATGTTAATTCCCTCAAAGGTCTTTTTAAGTTCAGAAAACAAACTGAAAAAATCTTAGCTGAGAGAATTTACCATTTCTTTAACTGTATGAACTTTCCTTTCATATTTACTTAATGGACAAACAAAAGATAATGCTTTCCTTGCAATCTTGGCAAACAAGGATTTTTCTCTTGCTATTCCTAAGGTTTTGGTACTCACAGTCCTAAATCCACCCTTCACAGATCTCAAAAGACTATTACTCATGGACTAAAGTTTCCACACTTCACAGTTCCTCTGAAAGGCTCTGTTTCTTGTGGTCCTTCAGTGGTCCCATACTTCACAGTTCCTTAGTAGCTGAGTTTTTCCTTCTTTAAACTGCTTTTCCAGTGGAATTTTTGCTAATTGATTCCAGATTCTTTTTTCAAATGGAGCTCCCTAGCACAAAGGTAGTTTAACTCTTAACCTAATTATTCTCCATCCTTATCCATTGGTCTGGTTTAATTTCCTCAGTTTTTCACTGGCGCACCACAGGTCTAACCAAGCTGGCAGAGTGCTCCCATGGCATAGAATTGAATTATACTATTTTTCTGAGAATAGTGTGAAACAAAAATATTAAAGAAACTGTTTTAACTTCTTTCATTTACCAGTGGGTCCTTATTCTGGCCCAACTGATAATAACACCTCACTTATTTCATGTGAGGTTCCCTAGCTTCTAGATTGGCCAAAGATCCCACTTGCCCTGAGTGGAGTTTCCCTTTGGACTTCCTCCCACTGTCTACCAAAGGCTTCACTTTACCTTCAAATGTCACTTTCTCCTTTAGTCCACGTCCCTGGTGTCCTGTTGTGTCCTACTCTATCCTGCTGTGTCCTGCCATAGCCTGCCGACTACACCAAAATGTTGCAAGCCCTCAGGCCCCTATGGCCCTGGTCTTTTTTTTTTTTTTTTTTTTTTGTTAAACCAATCATTTATTTAATCTGAACTTTTAAGCAGAAAAACATACGCCCCCCAAGCATGCTTGATAAGAGTATTGGTTACATTTAAATATAAACAAGCAAAATGATCTAGAAGAGGTACATAGTTTCATGGATATATTTTCTTCTACATAGAACTATTCCTCTATGTTATCTTTTCTTTCAATATAGAATAAAGTCTGGTCACTTGTCTGAGTTCTCTTATCTCATAAACTGTCCCTCACATTTGGTTGGACAATGTTAATTCATAGTTCATTCTACCAGATTCTTATAGGATCATTTAATTTTACAGATATCTCATTTACAAATGCTAATATACACTAAGATCATTCTTCCAATTATCAAGAATATCTTAAAAACATATTTTTTTTTTTGAGACGGAGCCTCAAGCTATCCCCCTGGGTAAAGTGCCATGGCATCACAGCTCATAGCAACCTCCAATTCCTGGGCTCAAGAAAGTCTCCTGCCTCAGCCTCCCAAGTAGCTGGGACCACAGGTGCCCGCCACAAAGCCCGGCTATTTTTTGGTTGCAGCCATCATTGTTGTTTGGCGGGCCCAGGCTGGGGATTGGAACCCGCCACCTTAGGTGTATGTGGCTGATGCCTTAGCCGATTGAGCCATAGGCGCGGAGCCCTTAAAAACATATTTTAACCAACATGTTCAGAATTCACTATTTACTCTTTAACTGAAAGAACTTAAATCACTTACAAAACTACTACCCCTACAAAATTAAATGATCCTATGGCCCTGGTCTTGATCACTGCAGGAAGAAACCAGGCATGACATGGATTAGAAGTACAAGCTTGTAGGAGGTAGGCTAGCCCTTCTTTTCAGGGTAGCCCCAAGGAACCTCAGCACTAGCCTTTTATTGAGACCGTACAACACAGGTGAGGGGAGTAATTAACAAATGACTATGTGCTGAAGGCTTGGGCTCTTCACATATTTGTTTTTCATACCTATCTATATATTTCAGTACTAGATCCATCAATGGAGATGTTTTGTATTTTTTCTTCATGTAACTTTCATAAGCCTGTAAAGTGGAATTCTAAGCAATTTTTAATAGTTGAAGATAAAGAGGCTGTTTTAATACATTTGTGTTCAATTTTCTAGGGTAGGATAGGAAACAATATAATATTTTTGAGAATATTAAAACTGAAGTTAAAATTTTTAATTTTGTTAAATAAAATTCAAGTGGATATATTATATATTATAAAAAATGAGAGGGAAAATAGTTAATTAAATTTTGGGAGGATGATTACCTTGGAGATACAGACTATCTAGAATATAGAACTTAATATATTATAGATTTCAGTAAATACAGTCATGATGTATAATTTATAATATATGAAAGTATTATCACTGGATTATAAGTATCCATGTTAATACTTTCAATAATGAAAGTACTTCGAATAATGTCATTACTTTTAATAATGCCATTGTGCACATGAATTATGATACCCAAACAGAATGGAATATCACAGTGCTGTTAATATCTAGAATGTGGCTTTTTATGTGCTTTTACTAAAAGATCTCTAAAATATATCTTGAAAGGAAAAGAAAAAAAGAATTTTATTGCATGTACTATTTTTGCTAAAAACACTTGTTATATATGCTATACACACACATACACTTTCATGTGTATCCATATATAGCCACATGTGTGTCCATATATAGCCACACAGTTGTATTTACACAAAACATTTCTGGAATACTGAATATGTTGTTAAATAAAAAACTATTGGTACCTGTCATTTCTCAGGAAAAGGCCTGAGATTTGGGGTAGATAGAATACTTGGTTTCCACTGTTTATCTCCTTGTCCTGCTTGCATATTTTATAATAATGTGTTGTTATGAAATAAGTACAAGTGGCTCAGCACCTGTGGCTCAATCGGCTAAGGCGCCAGCCACGTACACCTAAGGTGGCGGGTTCAAATCCCCAGCCTGGGCCCGCCAAACAACAATGATGGCTGCAACCAAAAAATGGCTGGGCGTTGTGGCGGGCGCCTGTGGTCCCAGCTACTTGGGAGGC
>CAUYQV010147763.1:0-50375 GCA_963574575.1 Galagoides demidoff | reverse complement strand
GACTATGTTCACCAGTTTGACGAAAATATTTCAATTGTATATATAAAACCAGCACATTGTACCCTGTAACTGCATTAATGTACACAGCTATGATTTAATTAAAAAAAAGAATACTGCATGGGAATTCTAAACCTGGAAAATATTCATATTTCTATAATCCTGTAATGTAACCATTTGTATTTTTAGAAATAACTTAAACATAAACCATGTTAATATTAAAATATTGCAAAGGAATAAAGTATCAGACTTGCCAATTAAGTGTGGAGAGATAGTAGCTCTGGTCTCATAATCCTAAGAATTTGTAGTTATTAATAATGCAAATATACTGAGGAGGTTATAAATCTTTTAAATATATTAGCCACCGTTCTTTTGTAGAAATTTAAATTTGTAGGCTAACATTGACTTTCACCATAGTTTGCTGTGTCTTTTTTTTTTTTTTTTGAGATGGAGCTTCAAGCTATCCCCCTGAGTAGAGTGCCATGGCATCACAGCTCATAGCAACCTCCAACTCCTGGGCTCAAGCGAGTCTCCTGCCTCTGCCTCCCAAGTAGCTGGGACCACAGGCGCCCTCCACAATGCCCGGTGTTTGGTGGGCCCGGGTTGGGGATTCGAACCCGCCACCTTAGGTGTACGTGGCTGGCACCTTAGCCGATTGAGCCACAGGCGCCAAGCCAGTTTGCTGTGTCTTAATAAGGACTTTCCTTATTTTATAGGTAGGGAAACCAAGGAAGAAATAGTCCAAATAACTGATTCTATCCCAGAAAGCCCCCAAATGAGGTAGAGGTATTATATCATTGCAGCAAGATATTTATGTGAGGGGGAGGAGCAAATGATAGGGGCTATAGGATAATGTTGGATTATAATCCCTGTGAGCAATGGGTGCTGTTTCTGGAGCATTCTGAGCAGAAATGGGGGTAGGGAAAAGAAACTTTCTCCATGTTCATTCTCCAGGGAGAGGTGTATTGGCAGGGAAGCTATACGTTATTTTCTAAATGTTTTTCTGAGTTTTGATTGTGTGGAAGACAGGACAGTTGTTTCAGGATTAGATTTGAATGCTGCAGAGTTAAAGTATCAGTTGGTGACCTCTACTACCTTTACTAGGATTCACCTGCCTTTCTTTCCTTAATCCCTTATATAAAACAAGAATGTATGTGATGTTTTCATATACATGTCCTCATTATAACATTCTTATTTCCTGGACTTGAATATCTCATTCATTCCCTTAAGTAATTCATTAACTATTTCGTTGCCAGTTATTCCCAGTCCATTTGACTATAGATAAATGATTTAAAAGTAGTTTAACAAGGACTTTTAATAGAAACGTAACTAAAATGCTAAGGGAAAATAGTCAACTCACTCCAGGTGACGTGGAGATTCCTTCACATACGAGGTAACACCTGTGCAGTCTGTGAGCCCGCACAGGTGTTTGTTCATAGAGAGGGACTGGCACTCACCCCACCTGTTCTTTCATTTTAAATCTTTCCTAAGCACAAAGTGTGCCTGTGAAGGGAGAGTGTTTTCGGTATTCTTTTTTTAAAACTTAGTTTTGTTTTAAGTAGGATGTCTAACATTTGAAATAGAAATATGACTTAATTAAAAAAAAATGACCCCTTTAAGAAGACTCCAATTAAGATAGACTGAGGGAGGGAGGGTGGGTTAAGTCAATCTGTGTGACAGCTTCATCAGAAGGCAGTGGGTGGTGATAGTAGCAAGTAAACAAGTTTGTTTTCATGTTGAACTATCCTGGATCTGGAGTGGGGGTTGCTGGCAGCAGGAATGCCTATCCTGAGATAGATAGTAAAGCATCAAATCAGACAACACAGGATATAGGGAAGATGTTAGAGGATTTGTGGCTTTCTGGTTGGACCCAATGGTATCAGTGTAAAATAAGGGCAGTGGATTAAAGGCGTGAAGTTAACTACTATTTGTGTTTGAATTTCCATTTTTCATTTCAGTCAGGTGGAAATTGCTTCTGTGCAGGGTGGCACCCTGGCCTGGTACATTAGTGCTCCATACCAATGGTTTTGTTTTTTTTTTTTTAATAGTCACTGCATAGAGCCTCTGCTCAGAACCACTTAAACACCTGTTATACCTCCTTCCCTTTCCAGCTCCTCCTTCAGCAACTGCTGCACCTTCCCAGCTAGGAGGCCTTTGGAGGGCTTCTGTTCTATCTGCAGAGGCCTTCCACAACCCTGCTTCAGCGCTATGGCTAGCATTTAATCTGATTGTTTGATATCCATGCCATACTGTTCTTAAATATTTTGAATATCACTATAGTGAAACCTAATTAAAAATAAACCCTGCCAGCTTCACAGCAAGCTCAGCAATGTTCTACAACTAAATAGGGCACACCTGAAATTCTTTCAGATGAAAAAGGAACTCTTTGAGGTAGCAATCAAAAATAATCAGAGGAAAATTCATGCAAAATTTATGCAAAATCAGAGGAAAATTCGTGAAAATTCTTTGCATACATTCTTGCTTCAAACTTGTATCTTGATTTCTAGAAGCTTTCATGTGGAGTATAAACTTTTCATATGCCTATGTTAATATGTTTATATTATTGAGAATAAAAAGGACATGTGGCTTTGCTGATTGGCTGCTTCTGCCTTCTCAACCATTAGAGCCCAATGACTACTAATATTCTTTCCCCAGTGAGTGGTTTGGGAACTGTTGTGGAAGATCATTTGATCATTATATGAGAGTTTACTTTTGGGCTCTCCTTCTGTTCCATTGGCCTATATGTCTGTCTTTATGCCAATGCCACGCTGCTTTGAATACTGTGATTTTATAATTTGTTTTGAAATCACAAAGTCTGAGTCTTCCATTTTTTTTCCTAAAATTTTTTTGGCTATTTTGGTTCCATTGAGATTGATATGAATTTTTCTATTTCTGAAACATGAAAAAAAATGCCATTGGGTTTTTGTTTTTGATTGGGATTATGCTGAATCTATAGATTATTTGGGATAGTATTAATATGTACATCATAACAGTGTTAATTTTTCATTTATTTGGATCTTCTTAAGTTTCTTTCAGCAAAGTTTTATAGTTTTTAGTGTACACGTTTTTAGCTTCCTTGATTAGGTAGATTTATTTATAAGTATTTTACTCTTCTTGATGCTACTATAAATGGAATTGTCTTCTTAATCTTTAAGATTGTTCAATGTTAGTGGATATAAATGTAACTGATTTTTGTATTTTGACTTCTATTTTGCAACTTTTATAAATTCATTTATTAGCTCTAACAGATCAAACTTCTCGTCTTTGTCTATTATCCTTCTTTGACTCTAACAGCTATTTGTTTATTTATTTTTTATTGTTTGGTATGCATTGAGTGGACAAAGAATTAGGTTACCTTGATTGTAGTTGTTAAATAAAGCCCCTCTTGTAACTGTCTATCCCCAAGAGGTGTGTCATATACCGTAATCCCCCATCTGCCTCCCTGTTCCTCTCTCCCTGATCCCTTATTAGCTCATCTATTGCCTTCATATTAGAACTGAATATATTTGATTCTTGCTTTTCATTCTTGTGATGCTTTACTAAGAAAATTAACTCCATCCAGGTTAGTACAAAAGATGTGAAGTCTCCATCTTTTTAATGGCTGAATAGTAATATAACCATGATAGTAATATAACCACACAAGTATTTCATTGTGTATCTTCTGTCCTTTTGCTTTTATTCCATTCATATTTTGATCTAAAATGTGTCTTGTTCACAACATATAATTGAATCTTGATTTTTTTTAAATCATTCTTTTTGGTATCTCTTCCATTTTATTGTTGTCTCTTCAAATTGAGATTCTGAAACCTGAAATCAATAATTTATCTGTGATTAATTATTTTATTCTGGATTAGCTTATTATCATGAATGTAGTCAATTGTTTTAGTAACTTTTTGACAGTCATATCATAACTCTGTAAGTATGTTACTGGTTTTTATAGATCCAATCATAAGACCCAGTATTTTTATGTTAAATTGTATTTTTTCCTAATTGAGATCTTTTCAAATTCTGTTTTCATCATTGAGTATATTCATTATCACTCCAATGATGATGATTGTAATGAGTGCTAATATTTAGTTTGTGTGACTGATTATTCTGTTGATTAATAGAATCAACACTGTCTCTTGATCAATCAATGCATGACCTGAGACAGATTACTTCTCTACCCCTGTCTTCTTTATCTATATGATGAGGATGGTTATAATTAATCACAGCTGTTCATTGGATCACTATAAGAATTCCATGAATTGATATTTGTAAATTACTTAAAACAATGCCTAGCATATGATAAGTACCATATGTATGTAAAATGAAATTATAAGTTTTGTGAAATAGAATTATTACTATTCTTATTTTATTGGTAAGGAAAAAGGATTTGAAGAGATTAATTAATTTGCCCAGGGCTCCATTGCTGCTAAATCATGTATCTGAGCCCTGAATTAAAGTATGTTTCACTGCCCATCCACGCTCCTAACCAGTAATTTGCCAGTATCATTCTCTCACTGCTTCATCATCATTGTTAAAACACATTAAACTGAGTGCCTTAGAATGCACTACTGTAAATTTCCTGCTATTAATCAGAACTATTTTTTAAATGATCATTCAAAACTTTGTTTTTTTTTTTTTTTTTGAGACAGAGTCTCAAGGTGTTGCCCTCGGTAGAGTGCTATGGCGTCACAGCTCACAGCAATCTCAAACTGTTGGGTTTAAGCAATTCTCTTGTTTCAGCCTCCCAAGTAGCTGGGACTACAGGTGCCTGCCATAACACCCAACTGTTTTGTTGTTGTTGTTGTTGTTGTTGTTATTGTCATTATAGTTTAGCAGGCCCCAGGCCAGATTTGAATCTGGCAGCTTTGGTGTATGTGGCTGGCACCCTAACCACTGAACTACGGGCACCGAGCCATATACTCACATCTTTTTACTATTTCTCCATAAATTTAAAAATTTTAAAGTAGTCCGTGGATAATGCTTTGGTGAAGTCTGTAGATATGCTTTCTTTGTATAGCCCTGATTGGCTATTACAGCAAGATTCCTCAACAAGGAAATGAGGAGGGTACTCTAAAATGTTTTTGACTCAGTATTCATGCTGATTATCCCTTGTATTCCTTAAAAGGATTTTTTCTGATTCTCTAGTGTTACTGGTACTTAAGAGTTTCTCAGTATTTCTGGATATCTTTCCTTTCTGAATATATGTATATTTTAATTGAATAATTTTTCACTTCTACTTTTAAAAACCTATCTTCTTAAAGTCTAGTGTTCTGTCAATTATGAAAGTGTATATGTCTAAGATACTTGAAAACATTTTTGTATGTTAAATATCTATGTAAATTGTTTCCTATTTAAAAATACAATTTTTCTGTGGTTTGATAATGAACTATAGATATTTACATATCTTGAAATTTTTTCTCAAATAGCAAAATAAATTGTTTTTTCAAATCTTGCATATTTTCAGCTGAGAGTGAAAGCATTAATACCAATTAAAATGATTTTCTTTGTGAGTTATAAATATTTTATTTTTTACTCATAATAAAAGGTCAGTGACATTTGGAAATATAACAGTTTTGAGTTAGAATTTACTAGTCAATGTAGTTCCTGCCTTTTGGTTTAGGCTTATGCCATTTATTCTTTATTTGATTTGCAAATTAGTATTAAAAAACCTTCCAAAATTTCACCAGGGAAATTCAAATGTTTACTCAGATTCTGAAGAGGCATCCAATTACTTGTTGCACACAAACACATTCTGAGTTGTATGTAAAAGAAAATCAGTGTTAGAAATTCAACGGCCTGCTTCCCTTCCTATTTTCCTTTTTTCCTTTCTTATTTTATTCACACATACTATCTATATGTGATTCATCCTATCTTTCATTACCTTATTTGGCATTAATCTAGTATTCCTTATTGTCATCTTTCCCCCCTCTTTTTCTGTTAGTTATATTTTATTTTTCTATACTTTTAGTGGTTATATATGGATTTCAATATGCATCTTTAGTTTATTGAAGACTAATAGATATTATCTGTTTAATCTTTCTGAGACAAGATATTAGTACCATTTAACTGCATTTACCCTCCTACCTGCATTTTACATTGCCTTTAAATTAAATGCATGTCTTAAAGCTATGAAACATTATTGCTATTAACATATTTACTTTCCATTGCTATTCATTCCTTCTTGCATTTTTGTTTCTGTCTGGTGTAATTTTCCTTCTGTTTGAAAATACCTTTAACATTTCTTTTATCATGGCTGGACTCTCGTAGCTCAGTGGTTAGGGTGCTGGCCACATGCTCTGGGGCTGGTGGGTTCGAACCCGGCCCGAGCCTGCTAAATAAACAAAAAAATAGCCAGGCGTTGGGGTGGATGCCTATAGTCCCACTACTAGGGAGGCTGAGGCAAGAGAATTGCTTAAGCTGAAGAGTTTGAGGTTGCCATAATCTGTGATGCCAAGGCACTCTACTGAAGGTGACAAAGTAAGACCCTGTCTCTATCAAAACAAAACAAACAAACAAAAAAAACCATTTCTTTTATCATAGGCCTGGTGATGGAAATTTTTTGGTTTTGTTTGACTAGAAAAACCTTTTTCCATTCATACTTGAAGGTGTATTTTCTTTTTGAATAGAATTCCAGGCTTTTCTTTCCTGTTAGCACTTGTATGTCATTCCATTGTTTTCTGTTTTCTGTTATTTCTGTTGTGACTACAGCTATCAAACTTGTCTCTACTCATGTAAAAGTATGATATCCTTCTCACGTCACCCCATTTTCTTTTTTTGTTGGGTTTTCAGTTTAACTATGATGCAGATTTATCCATTTTGGGATATATAGTATTTTTGAATTGGTAGTAAGATATCTTTCTTCTAACATTGCTTCTGTCTTGTCCCTTTATGGGATTCCAAGTGCATGTCTATTACATCCCTTTTCCATGTTCCATATGCCCTTTGTGCTTGTTCTATATTTTTATCTACTTTATTTTTCATGATTCTGTCTGGATATTTTTTGCTAATCTGTTTTTTCATATACTTATCCTTTTCTTCTCTGGTGTTTATTCTCCAATTAGAACCATCTGTTTACTTCTTAATTTTACTTTTTTTTGTTAGATTTGAACTATTCTTTTTCTAAAGAAATAGATTCCAGCTATTAGAGGAAATTCTATATATTTCCCTCTTTTTTGATTTATTAATTATAGTTATATAAAAATATGTGTCCATAACTTGAGTACCTTGTCACTGTGGCTCTGTTTATATTGTCTATTTTTTCTTGTTGTCTTTAGTAATTTGAAATGTAATGTCAGTTATTGTGTTGGTATAGTGGTTCTAGAGCATTATTTTTTTCCATATGGGCTTTATACTATCTCTGATAATAAGTAACTAGATAGATACATATCGCCTTATTCCAAACCCAGTGATGGACAGCAGTCTATAAAAGACTGAGACCCCCCTCTTGCTTGTGGGGGGTGTCATTGAAGACCTGGGTTGTTTCCTATGGCCATTCATGCATAGAAATTCCTAAATTCCAATGTAGTCTTCTTAACATTGTGATATTGCAAAATATACCTCAACTTTGTTTTCCTTGAGCTTCTGCTTTGCTTCTTAAACTTTTATACGAGGCAGTGTAAAAATTCCAGCAAAATTTTTGAGAATTATTTTCATTTCTCCATACTTCTCTTCTCCCTGAGATTTTGTTTACTTGAGGCCTGAGTCCCAAGCTTGACTATCTTCATCTCATGCCTCTGAGAGTGTCAAAGCATTGCTGGCATCTCTACTTCTTACCAGCTTACATCTGTCTGGCTTCTCAGTCTTCTCTCAGTGCTTCATATAATGAAATACTCAGTTTGATAAAGAAATGCAACATGCAGAACTTCTGTGTACATTCCTTCTTTCTTAGCTCTTGGCCAATTTTGTCTTCATTTGTAGCTTTTAATACCTCCATATAGGTTTCTTTTTTCTTTTTTTTTTCTCTTTGTTATTTTATTTTATTTATTGTATTGTTTTGTATTTTCTTGTATTTTATCCAGATGCTCTAGTTTAGTGATTCTAAACTTGTGGGTTGTGACCCACAGGAACTATATTAAAGAGCCACGGCATTAGGAAGGTTGAGAACCACTGCTCTAGTTATTTTTATTGGGAACTTCTGCTTGCTATAAGCTATTAGTATCATAGCCAAGAACAGAAGTCCATTTTCTTTTTTCATTTGATTAATGTTTATTGAGCAACTACTATGTGCCAAGTACTATGTTAGGATTTGAGACACTGCAGTGAAAAAGATTGAAACTACTATCCAGTTTAAGAAATAGATTGTTACGAGTACCTCAGAAACTCACTATGTGTTTTTCCTTTATCCTATACTTCTCTCTCCCACCAAAAGTTAACCATTACCCTAGGATAGTAACTAAAGGTGAATTTAGGGTTGAGGGAAGGTTTGTTTTTTGTTATATTTTTAAAATATGGCTGAGATTTTTGTGTAGTTACTAATAAAGACATTAGTAAAGAGGAAAAAGTTGAACAGAGAGGGGGCATTATGGCTAGATGAAGTCACTGGGAACATGTATGTAGGTCTTTAAGAAAGTTTGAGACAGTCTGTGTTGTGGTCTACTATTTTACTTCAAAGACACGTGGTTGACAGCAACCTTTCTGATTGCAGTTTCACCTTGCTCAGCCTATTGGTGTCGTTCATTTGTTTCCCTCTGCACGGATTTTATGTTTCTTGATTTTTGTGTGTCTCAAAACTTTTATAAATGGTCCATGTATGAGGAGTTTGGATCCAGAGTACAGCAGGGCCATTAGGTAGCTTTAAATAAAGGAGGGACATATTTCCATTTGGAAGTCTGTGGCTATAGATTCAGGTAGATGTGTTGGTTCACTGAAAGGTAGTTGAGTTTCTGTCTCATAGATTTTATTTGGATTTAAAAATATTTAATTTCATCTTGAAAGTTATTATTCATATTAATTTTTATTCTTAGTATAGCATTTTGTATTTTAAACAATCATGTTAGAAAAATAGCTGAAGGTGGATGACTCAAAAACAAACAGAGCATACTGTAAACCCTTTAGTTGGAAATAGGATACAGCATATTTATAGAAGGTCTGAGTTTTCTTTCGCGCTTGTGGGTTGTAAGCTCTCTGAGAGCCAGACCATGACTTTGTTCTTTGTTGTTGCAGCAAATAGTGAATAACTGGGTTCCGTAAGCAAGAGCTAAATTCAGTGGAGGATGAAAAGGAAGTTCCCAGTGCTTGTGAACTGTAGCCATAGGGAGCCCGGGGAGGGCTCCATAGGGAATCCGTGCATTCAAAAATAGAATGTAGATGCATCATAGTGAGTTTGTGGTTTAGTGGAGGGCAGAGTTTTATTTTTTCAAAGTGTTGAACATGTCTTATCAAGCCTTTGGGGCTATTTCTGTGGGAGGGTCTAGAAAATTGGGCTTGCTCACTCAGCGAGATGTAATTCTGACATTTTCCTGAGTCAGTTTCAACCCCCACAAAGCATCTTGCTGTGTGTCAGCATGAAGTTTGCAGACTTATAATGTCTCTGAACCAGATGCTGTGTTGCTATCCCTTAGTTCTCTTTTGTGAGAGCTAGCTCAATTGAATAGAACAAAAATATTTCAAAAATTAATAATAGAAAAATTTCTTTTTTAATTTTAACTCTATCCTAAAAGAAAACATCCTCTTCTCTGCCTTCCAACCCTGTCCCAGTTTATCTTGGTTTTTAAGCTGGGTTTTGACAGCTGCAGAATAATAGAGAGATAAGATATAGTTCTTTTCTCTCCCTGGTAAAATGCTACATTATTTGTTATTCATGAGTCTTATTTTCCTGGAAGATGGTTTGATGCAATGTGTGGGTGATGTGTACCCTATCATTGCTTGGAGGCCTTTTAGATTTCCTCAGATATTTTTTCCTTAATAAACTTCCAAATAGTTGTGGGAAAGATGCCATTGGATGTTAATATAATTGTCTTGGTACTGTTTTAGTACCAAGTCTCCCCCCCAACCTCTCGAAGCCACTCCCAAATTAGCACATTGAACATTTTAAAGCATTTCTTTGCATGTTACAAAGGAGTAAAACAAAATAATGAAAGCTGTTTTCTTTTTAAAATCTAGAAACCTCTGTTCCTACTTCATCTTGCCAGTGTCAAGCTTTCATCTTTATGCCTCTGTGGTGTTGCCATCTGCTTTTTGGATAAGGCTCAGCAAATTCAATATAGCATGTAACTTTGTGGAATTATCATAGATAAGTCTTCTGTCAAAGCAGAGAAGAGCCATGTATTAGCCACCAAAGTGAGAAAGTAGCAATAAGTGGACTGCTGTAGAAACCCCTTCTTTTCCATTGCTGAGATTTAACTTAGGTACAGAGGGGCTTTTGTTTTCCGGAAATTCAGGTAGGGAAGAGAGAATCCACTTGACTGTCCCACAGTGCAGATTTGTTGTTTAAGATCTGAGTTGAGGAACTCTACATTGGGAAAGGGAGAAGTGTATTTTTAAAATTTTTAACAGGTGTGCACTTCTTAAAATACATTTCAGATGTACTATTTTAAATTGAAAACCTTTACTTATTTAAAGCTTAATGATGCAGCAAACTGGTCCATATGGAATACTGCCTGAAACTTGAAGAGAAAAATGAAAGTGTTGGAATAATCAAAATTAATTCTCTGGTCACATGCATCTTTTTCTTGTTTATGTACTACTACTCTGAACCCATACTTCCCAGAAAGTAGTTACCACTGACTTTGGAGCCAATCTTCTGAAGTTAGACCCTGATTCTGCTACCTACTCGGTTTTGGGCAAATAACTTTAGCAGTGTGTACCTTAATCCTCTTATCTTTAAAATGTAAATAATGATGATAGAGTTGATATAGGATAGTTAATACATGTACAGCAATGCCTGGCATAGTAAACAGTAAATATTAACTATTTGTTATCCTATTTCCTCTTACTGTATTCTTTATCTCATATACTTTTACTTTGCAAGCTTAACTACCCAAGGTATCCCAAAGGTTGTGCCTAAAGTTGCCATACTTAGAGAAAATGGAAAATTATAGCTAAATGTACCCTTATTTACAAAAATATTCATTACAAAATTTTACAAAATATTCTCTACATGTTGGCCATCTCTTTGTAAAATTTTGTAATGAGTATTTTGTGAGTAAAGGTGTATTCAGCTATAGTTTCCCATTTTCTCCATGTATGGTGACTTTGTGGGTGACTTTCGGGATACCCTGTAGTTTCCAGGTATACAGGAAATTAAAACCGTAGTTTAGAAGGGGAAAAGAGATTTGCAGAGATAAGTCTAGGGAAAAACATAAAAAGAAGCATTAAAAACTCAAAAAGCATAGCAGTTTGGAATATGTAGTGTTTGAGAAGATAGTCATAAACTTTCAGTAGCTCCAAAGGACATTAGTGAATTTCAGAACAATTTAGTACCTGTTGTTCAAAGTAATGATTCTGACTTATCATGAAAAAGATGATTTCACTTATATGAAAAAAATGTTAAATTTGGTTCGGTTTAAAGAAGGCAGAAGCATTTTAGATTTTACTATATGTGAAGATTCCAAAATAAAAGTTTAAAAAGGGCACTTAAAGGTCCATTTCTAGAGGATTTTGAATTATATAAACTATTATATTTGAATTTTTTTACCTCCTCTTTTCAGTCTGAATAAGTTTTTTCTTCACAATTATATGTAAATGTGACTTTTAGGGACAAGTATTGTTTCTATTAAATGCCAAACAATACTTCCCATGTCCATATCTCATTTTAGCTTTCATTTTAACCATTCACTGCTCAGGAACTCCTGCTTACAAAGTATTTTTGACCGTCAAGCTGACCAGTTTTGCTCTGCAGTTATGTTTACCTGGAATTGGCAATCCATGACATGAGAGATGAATTATATGTCATGCTTACTGCGATGTGACCTTTCATGTTTGCACGTACATCTTTGAGGAACAAAAATTACTTTAAACTCCTTTTAAAAAATATTTAATTGTTAAAAACACTTAAGATCGCACCATCTTAACCTATTTAAGTGCTCAGTAATATTAGTTGCATTCACATTGTTGTGTAATACAGCAGTTCCCAACCTTTTGGGGACTGGTTTCATGGAAGACAGTTTTTCCATGGATAGGGGTTAGAGGATGGTTTTGATATGAATCTGCAAGCAATTTATTTATTATGGTCTCTGTGCAGTGAAACCTCTCAGTTAATGATAATCTGTATTTGCATCTGCTCCCCAGCACTAGTGTCACCACCTCAGCTCCACCTCAGATCATCATTAGGTTCTTATAGAAACATGCAACCTAGATTCCTCACATGCTGCATACAGTAGGGTCTGTGCTTCTCTGAGAGTCTTATGCTAATCAGAAAGGAGGTAGAACTCAGGTGGTGATGGTCAATGACAGGGAGCAGCTGTAAATACAGACAGAGCTGTAATACTTGCTAGATACTCACCCCTGCTGTGAAGTCAGATTTCTAACAGGCCATGGACCAGGGTGTTGGGGACTGCAGGTGTAACAGATCTCTAGATATTTTTTATCTTGAAGAACTGAAACTTTCAAGGGTCTACATATCTTCTTGATATATATATATATATATATATACATATATATATATCTTCCTGAGCATATATATTTCTTAACTGAGTCACTGTTGTTGTACTGTCATACCATCAGAAAATTAGTGCTGGTTTAATAGCATAAACCCATAAGTTCCAAGTGAGGCAAAATATTTAAAGTACTATAATGTGTTCTTAGTATCTAAGACTGACTTTACTTTGATAAATTCTTGTCAGATGAATGTATAATAAATGTAACTCACATCAAATTCCACATATTATGTTCATGGCATCATAATATAGTTAGTAAAGTAATGATTTCCCATTGAGTTACTCTTCTCAGTATTCTTTGGTTCTTCCTTTCTGCCTAACTTTTTAGCATTTTAGCATCCAAAGTCTCACCGTTTATATCTATTGCCTGAACAGCATGTTTGAAGGTTCTAACAGGGACAGAGCTCCTTGTGTACCTTGACAGAAGAATGGTCTTCTTCTATTGGGGAGGGTCATCCTCTTTGACATCACAAGAAGCTTCAGGAGGGACATACATGGAGAAGTTAGGGAGGTTGAGGAGACCTGCCCAGTCACCCAAATTAAGCAGTCAGTAAGGTGACAGATGTTGTAGCCAAATTACTCTCATTTCTTTGGACCTGTTTCCCCTCACTGCTTATAGGCACTGCTTATTGAGTTAGTCTTATTAGATCTCATAGCTATATCTATTATCTTTATGCAAATGAATCCCAAGTTATATAGCCCAGACATCTTTCCTGAACTCTATAGTAGTTTCTCAAGCTGCCTATTTGAAATCCAGAATTAAATTTTAAATAAATACTTTATGCTTAACATTTGCAAAACCGAACTTTTGATTTTTTTCCCCCAAATCTACTCTACCTGCACCCTTTCCCAGATAAGTGATGATTATTTCATTCTGAAGGTTGCTCAGGCACAAAGTCTTAGAACCATCTTTTATGTTTTTCTTCCTTTTACACCCTGTATTCAACCCATTAGGATATCTTGGTGGCTCCTCATTCTTCAGACTATATTTAAATCTGACTGAATCATTATCTTTAAAAATTAAAAAACAAAGGTTCAGAAAGGTTAAAAGAATAGTCTACATTCACATGGTTGGGAAATGGTAAAGTCAGAATTCAAAACTACATTTTCTGACTGACTACAAATAACATGCTTTTCCCATAAATACAGGTGCTTCTCCCAAGTAAATGTTAAAATTGCTTTTTTATTGACATAGTTTAGAAATAGGATTTGACTTATTATATAACTGATTCTTTATACATAGTGTGTGTTATTTTCATTAGGTTTTGTAGGAATTCTCTAGGCACATAGCAGTTATTTTGTAAATACTTACCATATCAGCTCAATTGAATGTACTCTTACCATTTTATTTTGCTCTGGGTTAAGAAATTTATTAGTTGCAAGGTGTAGTTGGATATAAGGGTGTGTCAGGTGAACAGAAGAGGTGTTAATGAAATGAAATATTCAAGTACTTTAAAAAACTCTTTTTCAAAGAGTTATTGCTGTATCTCTGATTTTAGAGAATGTGATTAGCTCTGAGTATCTTACATATACTTTTCTGTTTGCTGGAGTTTTCATGTTATATAATATTTATCTTGATGCTAATCATTTAATCTTAGATTATGAAATTATTATTTAAATTATTTAGAATTTTATTCAAAAACCATTCTAATGGTTTTTGTATCATTGGTATCTATTTTAATTTGTATGCCCACTAGATTCTAAGTTCCTCCAACAGATTATAATGGCAAAAAGACAAAGGGTGGGGATCTTGGTAGAGAGATATCAGAAAAGATATCAGTGTTGATGAGATTCTTAAAACATGCCTGTTTTACTCATGTCATGGTCATAGTTAATGGAAGTTATTCCTTACTATGTAATAAACTATTGCAAAAATGAAATATGCCAGTTTTTTCCTTGGGTTCAGTTATATCCTTGGAAGAAGCCAAGATTAACTGTTGGGGAGATGTCTATTCATTGCTATGTATTTGAAAAGCTGATCATTGTTGTTATTCTTTTTATGAACATGTAGAATATTTATTAAACAGATTTTAGGTCAGTAGCCCTTAGGATCATTAATTCATCTTTATTTTTTTTTTCTAAATTAGCATTTTAAAATTTACTTGTTATCTATTATTCTATCAGTTTGTGTTATTTTGATTTAAGTATGAAATTTATGATTATTTAATTCATAAAAGCAGTTTTCATGTCGTAAGTTTTGTGAGTCTGTCTATCTTTGCTTTGGTAGAAATATTTAGTATGAATCACTTTAAAAATATTCTTATAGGCCTGAAAATATTTTTTAAAGCAGTAAGTTGAAACATTAGGCATTAAAAACAAGAACTATGTCTAGTAATTACTCCCTGTGGCAACTGAGTGAGTTAAAGATGTATGGCAACTGCAGCTGTAATGGTGTATATTTAGAAAGGAATCTTAATTTGCTACTTCCAAAAAAAAGTCTGTTGGCAAACAAACCTAAAATAAAAGTTAAAAAAGGAGATACTTTATTTCTGGAAAGTGTGTTAGTTCTGTTACCATTCACAAGGATAGCTTATCTGTGAGTCTTCATACTGGGAAATAAGCTGTGATCCACCATGTTGCTATCTTTTCTTTTTCCTAGTGTATGCCGATCAAAGGCCTAGGATTTGTACTGGGAGCCTATGAGTGTATTTGCAAAGCAGGATTCTATCGTCCTCAAGTCTTTTCAGTGAACAACTTTCAGAGTAAGTGCCCTTTGTATCTATGCACATATATGTATACAAATAACATAGACTATTATTGCTTATTAAGATTTTCTTTGATCCTTATTGCAGTACATAGTTAAATCCCCATTGGTCTGGCATTCTTTGTCATTTAAGGAATTTTAGTTCTGATTTGTTATCTAGAGTGCTATAGAGTACCCCAAAAATGTGTGCTCATTTTTAGGTATATTTTCATTTTTAATACATTTTAAAAGCTTAAAAATACTATAGCTACTGTGTCAGACAAATGAGGATTTAGTTAATGAGAGGTCTTACTACGGAAAATCCATAAAACTAATTTTGCCAATTTGTTTATTTTGTTTATTTATTAATTTGTGTGTATGTTAGCTTTTGATGCTATATAAAAAGTTACCACAAAGTGAGCAATTTAAAGAAGCATAAATATATTATTAGATAGTTTCCACTGATCAGGTATCTAGTCTATGGATTAGCTAGGTCTTCTGCTCAGAGTCTTCCTTGGCAAAAAATCAAAGCGTCACCTGGGATGTGGTCTCTGAGACTCTTGGTTCATTTTAAATCTCTTTTAGACTGTTGAATGAATTCAGTCTCTTATAGTTATTGGCCTGAGGTCCCCATTTTCTGGCTAGATATCAGCCTGAGGTCATTTTTAGCTCCTAAAAATGAAGTACAGGTCTTTTTTTTTTGGCAGTTTTTTTTGGGGGGGGGGCTGGGTTTGAACTCACCACCTCTAGCATAAGGGGCTAGCGCCCTACTCCTTTGAGCCACAGGAGCTGCCCAAAGTACAGGTCTTTTTCAGATAGTTATCCATAAATCTTTGTCAGCCCTATTATTTGTCTCTATAGGAATTTGCATTTTTACTAGGCATAATTCAAAGGGTACATTGAGATTGAGACCCAACTGTCTTCCTCTGAGAATTTTGGTAGAGTTTGTAGGTTCTAGAGGTGAGGAACATTTTCCTATCTCCTTGGTTATATATTTCAGAGTTTACCCTTTGTTTTGAATAATAGTTGTTGTAGATAGAATTCTAAGATGACCTTCCAGATTCTGCTTCCACCTTTATTGTATAATCCCCTTTCCTTAAGTATGGGTGGGACCTGTGAATACAATGGCATAGTCATTGCCTTGCTTAGGCTATGTTATGTAGCAAATGTTGTAATGATATAGTCATTCTTGTAATTACAATGCAGCATCTAAGACTTCATTATGGCATACTAAAGAGAGAGAGAGAATATGAATGAATCAATCTTCTGGCTTTGGAAGAAGGCCATGTGGTTAGGGTCCGAGAGTGACCTCTAAGAGGTAAGACAAAACCCCACTGACAGCCTGTGAGAAAACAGGGACCTCTGTTCTATAAATGCAAGGAAGTAAATTCTTCTAGCAACCTTAGTACCCTAGGAAGAGGATACTGAGCTTCAGATGAGAATGCAGCTTAGCCAAAATCTTGATTTTAGCCTGGTGATGCCCCAAGCAGAGAATACATTGACACTGTGCCAAGACTTCTCTGTTCAATAGAAACTGGGCAATGACATAATATGTGGATGTTTAATCTCCTAAATTTTGGATAATTTATTTTTCAGCAATAGGAAACATACAGTAGCAATGATGATAATTTATTTTCAGGATTGTTATGCTTTCATGTATATATGTGTATCCGTGTCTCTCTCTGTGTGTGTGTGTACCAAACCATGCTGACACCAGAGCTACTTTGGTATTCTTCACGTTTATGGTCGGGACATAACATATGATTCAACACTGAAGGATTAAGGAAAAGGTTTTAGCTTATGTTCTGTGAAGGTATTTTGTATCTGGTTTACCCACATTTGTTCTCAGCTCCCACTATGTGACTGAAATAAAACATCTAAATATTGTAGAATCAGAGGATGACTATGCCATTTGCTTATAACACCACCAGGAGAAACTGGTTAACCTTTAACAACTTATCTTTATTTAATTTGCACACTCCTACTTTCTTCCTTATTTTAAAAGCCAGTGTTTTCTACTGGACCTACACTCTAAGAAACGGCTGCTTCTCTGCTTAAGCCTACCTCCCATGTTATACACATTGCAACCATGGAAAAGAGGCCACAGTTTTCAGAAAGATAATCTATAATTGAATTTAGCTTGGATTCAGCTTTGACTTCATTACATACTTAACTAGGACTGGCCTTCCTCTGTGACAGAACAGAAAACAAGCTACATGTTATAATGTTACCCAGTGAAGTGCTCTTTGACCAAAAATATTTTTCCTGATAGCCTTGTCAAGTTGCATGAAAATCCAACATTAATCACTTGTTGTCCTAAAGATAGAATGCAACAAGCTGACCAGGAATGTGAGCTATATAACTCACCAGGGTAAGTCGTCAACCAAGAATTACCCAGAAAGGTTTTTTTTATGTTTTTGGTATATTATTAGAATATAGTACATATTAAGTCTTTCAGCATCCAGGCAAATTATATGAGCAATTACTGTCATACTTTCTTGAACACATATCCATGGAGCACAGAATGACCTGATGTACCCTAGGGTCCAAGATAAAGAAGGCATTGGAGACCCAAAATATGAGCTAACATGTAAAACTGCTATCACACCACATGACATATAATAAGTTTTCAATCGATGTAGTTAAATAGGTGACTAATATATATATACACACATATATAAGCAAACATTAATGATACACATAAAGAGAAAATCCTTAGGCACCATTGGTAATTAGCACCTTATCTCAAATATTTTATTACATTAGGATAACTAGTGACTTAAACTAAAACTTTTGGAGAAGGAATTCTGTGTGGATCTGAAGGAAGATGGGACAGCAGGTATCAGTAGCAGCCAGTGCTGCAATGAGAAGGTCAGTAGGAGGAAAGAACACTTGTAGTTAGAGACAACAGGAGGAAGTAAGTTGCTTAAGAAGGAGAGTGGGGATAGAAAACAGAAAGAATATACTGTAAAGATAAAGTTTATTTAATTTATAGTGATAAATCTAGGAAAAAGCTCTCAAATTTCTGCATCTCGTATGTTCTTATATTCCCTTTAGAGAGAGCTAAGTTGTGGTGCTGATCTCTTAGAGGAAATGTAAAAATGGCTATTAAAGATCCTCTTAAAATTCAAAAATTTTATTTAGACCAAGACCCGCGGTAAACAAAGGGCTTATAAAGACCAACAGGATGCGTTCAAATGACATAATTTGAAATTGTGCTGACATCCCGGAGACCTTATTTTTGGCATCTCTCTTGAAGTGGTGGTCATATGTGAGCTAATAGGATCTGACGTCTGGACAGTAGCAGGATTTTGGAATGACCAAGTACTGATGTATAGCTGTCGCTTCAAATCCAGGTTGTTCACTTCCAGGTTGATGAAATACAAGCTTGTGACAAGCTCATCTTCCTTCATTCCATCTATCTTAGTATGGATCTGTCTCCGGTTAAGCTTCTTTTCCCTTTCATGTGGGCATACTATCAGCCTTTCAGCCTTAATTTCCTTTGTCTTTTGGATTGACTTCACATTGTGTTCATTTACAGATAAATCCCAACTTACAAATGACCCATATCTAAAAATGACAGTCCCTCCGTCACAGTCCAGTGCTATTGATATGAGAAGCATGTGATTGGTGGGGGGGGGGAAGAGATGACAAAGTAATGAGAGTCTTAGAAAGTGTATTGTTTGGGGAAAAAAGAGGGGGAGGAGGGCAACTCTTTGAAAGGGCAACTCTTTGAAAGGGCAACTTAGGGATGCGTCTCTCAAAGGCAAAACATTCAGCAAGGCTAACTTGTTTCTATGATGAACCTCTTGTTTTTTGTTTTTGTTTTTGTTTTTAATCATGTTTGAGCCTTATCCTTTTTTTCCCTCGATTTCATGGCTAGAGAGATATTGGGCTTTATGTAGACTTCCATATCAGTCTCTAGAACAAATCTAAAACTTAGATGGAATAGATTAAAAATCACATTCTCATAATCAGCATCATTGCTTTTGCTGCTGGTCTGACTCCAACCTTGTAGTCTGGCTCTCAAGCTAAACTTTTGCTGTATTATGAAAGCCTAGTCCTAATCAGTTTTACTCCAACTGTAGTAGAAAAATTCTCCATCTGATTGATCATGTTTATGTTTTTGCTTCAAGCATTTGCCTAATTTTCAGATTTCTTATTTTCTTTCATTAGTCCTGTTTGTAGAGATTAGTCCCATCACCGAATGTTTCTGGCAGATGGGGTTAGTTGCTAGTGGACTGTTTCCCAGTGTTGCCAATGTATGTGGAGTACTGACTATTGCATTTACCTTGTTTACCTCTGACATTGTTCTTTTCAACTACTGGGACACATCCCATACTATGTTGGACTTCCCTGGTTGCTAACCTCAGGGTTGAATTTCTACCCAAATATAACACAATAACTTAAGTACATGGTCTTTGGAATAAATCTTAGGTTTGAATCCTAGCTCTACTACTTACTTGCCCTGAGATCTTGGCCAAATTGTCTAACTTTCTGACCTTCACTTTATGTTGTATGTGAAATTGGGATAATATAATCTGCTTTATAACAATATAGAATTGTTATAATTATTAAATGAGGTAATTAAATGTAAAGTTATTTTTTCTACATGATTTAGTCTTAGTTTTAAAAGTGTTTTCTTATTTTCAGTTAATATGAGGATACATACAATTAGGCCACATTGCTTGCATTTGTAAGGTGCAGAGTTTATGTTGTGGCTGTGTCCCTTGCACAGTTCTAATCATAATGTGTAACAGAAACGCTCTAAAATACAACTTTGATCACAATTATTTAGAAGCTTGTGTTTATTCTGCTTATGCCCTTTCTCAGATATTCCGCCTATTTTCCTTCTTATAAGCCAGGCTGTGCTCCACCTCCCAGCAGAGGACTATAATTACAGAGCTCGGAGTTTTTTCAGTCCCTCTTGTCCTAAAATTGGGCTGTGGTCTGAGGTATAATACTCTAGTCCTACAAAATCTTTTTTTCCTTACTGGCTGAAATGTTGCTACCTTCGATTTTCCCCCTTATTTACCTGTTTCATTATTATTTATGTATCTGCATTATTTTACTTTATTGGACTACTAATTAGAGATGTATTGAAGTTTATCATCTTTCCCCAAACATTAAAAGAATCTTCAGTAAGGAAATTTGACTGTCATTCATTCCACACATTAACTCATTGTGGTAGACAGAAAGTTTATTTACTAACGTATTAGTGATTATTCTACCTGTGTGATGGAATTATATGATTTTTGTTTTCTTTTTTCCTAGGTAAAATTACTTATACAAAATCATAAAGTTTTAAAAATGAAATACAACATTCAAAACATATTCCTACATGACTGTTTTGTTTAGGTATAAGGTTAAAAAATAAAAATTTAAATATCTAGATTCAGCAAACTGACAAGAAATTAGACAAAGCCTCTGAATATCTTTCCCAAAATTACTATTTACAAATAAAAAGGTAAGTTGCAGTGAGGAAATTTATGGCATACCCACTTCCCAAATAATCAAAGTTAGCATCATCAATGATTAGGACAGACTGACCCTGTGCTTATTCGCTGAGGACACAGCATAACCTTTGTGGTATTCCTGCCCCAAATCAATAATCTGAATCTAAATCATGAGGAAACATGAGATAAACCCAAGCCAAGGGGTGCTCTACAAAGTTACTGGCTTGTGCACTTTGAAAACATCAAGGTCAAAAAGAACAGAGGAATACGGAGGAACTATTCTAGATCTAAGACTAGAAAGGTAGCAAATAAAGCCAATGCATGATTCTGGATTTCATCTTTGTTGAAAAAAAGTAGCCACAAAGGATATAATTGTAACAATTGATGAAATCTGAATATGGGCTTTATGTTAAATGATAATATAATATCTATATTAAATTTCCCCACTTTCCTTAGAATGTGGTATTGCTCTTTTCATAGGACATAAAACCTGGAATGAATATTCACAGATAAAGGGACACAGTATCTTCAACCTACTCTCAGATGGTTCACAAAGAATAGTTTATGTATAAATTTATAAACATCTATCAAGAGAATAGGAATGAATATTTCTTTGTATAATTCCTATAGATTTTCTTTGAATTTAAAATTCTATCAAAATCAAAAGCTCCAAAAAATCTGATTTTCAGAACATTATCTTTGTTTTCAATTCAGAGGACAGAAAATTTTCAATAATCTAGCATTGTTAATTAGATCTTTAGGATTTAGAGGGAAAAAAATCACTTAAGAGACTGGATTTATTGCTATGTAAAAGGCTGAGGCTTAAAAGTTTTATTATAAAAATATATGCTTGTTAAACAAACCTTGGAATGTATAGAAAATTAGAATTTAAAAGACCATTCACCTATGATTGCATTAATGTACACAGTTATGCTATAAGAAATAAATGAAAAAAAAGACCATTCAGTAGTCTTTTGTTGACTTAATTCTTTTCAGGTTAGGTTTTACAGCAAGTGTCTGTATATATGATCTTCTTAGAAACTTGGAATATATTCATTTTAAATGTCATACATAGTTTTCTTAAACATGATTTTAATAACGCACTATGGTTTACTTAGCCATTCTAAGCTTTTACACTTTTACTAATTTATATAAATATAAAGCTATACTTACATAAAAATAATTAGAAGTTTTTTTATTTTTTATTTTATTTATTTTTTGTCCTTGAAATAAAATTAAGGCAAGCAAACAAATAAGTTAGCATAGTGTTCGCAAATTGTCACACTGTATTTTGGCAGGCTCATGTTTACAGGTGAATGTTTTAGATTTCTCAGATGTCCTGTAAATGCCACTGTGACCTTCTCCCAATGTCCTTCTCTGTGTTTTTGCTTAAGGCAGCATACTTGATCACCCATTTAAGGAACTAAAGAGCTGCTATTGCCAAAGCTAATAGCTCTATGTATTTTCTATTTATCTTCAGGAAGCATTTGTTATATCTAAAAGTTCCCAGTACCATTTTCAAGAATTTTCAAACTTTGGGAAAGCAGATTGATATTCTGTGCATGGAAGATGTGTTTCAAGTTGCTCAGAACTTAGATTCCCAAATCAAATTACCACACAGTGAGGTTTTGAAACAGATTTGCCCATAGGTTCCAAAGTCAACTGTGTTTTCTTATATTCTTAATGTATTTTTCTAGTCTGTTTCTAGCATCTCGAAAAATACCATTTTGTATATGTACACCATAGAGTACTAGCAATCATTTTGAATAAATTCTTAAGCGTACATGGTTTGTGAATATGAAGAATGATGTATTGAGTTGAATATTATTTTCAACTAAACATTTACATTATAGATCAGTTGATTCTTTTGAGAGAATACTTTTATCATGAATTATTTACAAAATATACAGTATGTATAAAATAATGCATTCAGTACCGAATGTGTAAAGAAACAGACATTAACCATGATTGTCATGGAATGTGAGATTTTAAACAGTCCTAAGCTTGAGGGCTTGAGGTACCATTGAGGAGATTACCAAAGAGCCCATTTTATTATTTAGTAGTAGTGTCATTTTTGTTAGCTACATAAATTCTCTTTTCCTAGATAGAGAACTTCTACCTAAATTGATAAAATAGTTTTGGAACTAGAAGATTATTAAATTGTTCTTTGAGTCCTTTAGGAAATGTAGATAGCTTGATCCTTAATGTTAGTTGCCTTTTTTGAGCTATAGAAATCAGGTTTCTGATGTTTGGTTGTACTTTGTCTTTGTTTTACATTGTTGTGTTCTTGTGGAATCCCATGAGTCTTGATAGTCAAGAGAAGTTAAAGTAAGTATTAAAGGGGAAGTTTCTTATGTGGCACATCAGTTGCCATTTGCCAATTTGTGAGTTATCTTGTGATACTTTTGAGCATAAAGAAAAAATTGTGACCATAATTTACTTTCTAACAAATTGCCTTTTTATTCATGAATATGGAAATATTCACCGAGCCGAGGAAACTTAGTATTACCTGTATCAAGAAATATCGAATGGTTTGGAGTTGTATTCAGTTTCCAACCTTATATCTAGCTGCTAATATAATTCAGCAGCCAGAATGACTGTTCACTATCATTTCTGGAAGATAGCAGAGTACATTTTATGGCCTAGTACATTGAGTCTTCTGTAATTTTAATCTAGGTGGGAAAACAAAGATACAAAATCATTATTATTTTCTTAGCTCACAATTTTATTTTGTTACAGTATATATATCTAGCTTACTAGATCTATGGAACTCTAGTAAACAGGGGTAGAATAAAATAGGCAAGTAAAGAAAATCATAAGGGCTTAGAGCTTTGGAAAGAGAATTGAGCAGAGACAGTGAATCAGTCATTGAAAGCTCTCTGTACTGTTGTGGACCTCTGGCAGTAATGGGGCAGGATAAGCACATTTAAGTCCAGCTTTGGACAGGAAGAGTGAACTCTTCAACAGTTGAGAGTCTCATGTTCCTGAATTATACCTCCCATTCTCTGCCTTAAAAGGTGGAATCTAGACAAGTGATTCTGTCTTCTCAGTAAGTCAAAATTGGGGAAAATTGCAGTCATTATTAAAGAACCTTGATTTACATATATAAAAAATTATATAAATGTGGAAGAGGACTTAATTAGGAAAGATAGATGAATAATAAAATTGGGTTATGGAAAGATATATATACTTTTGTATGGGAATGCTAAAATATCTAAGTCTGACTTAGGAATAAGATTTTCTAGTAAGAGAAAGAAGAAAGCATAATTTTTCGTTAATATAGAAATTTAGTCCACACATGTAAATTCCTAAAAGAATGTCCTGCAATTTTAATTGCAGAAGAAATTTTTATTTTTACCCTAGGATGTATCTCATGCAGAAGAAACAATAATCTTAAATCCAGATGTTTAGAATATTGCTGAATGACAGATGGTCTTTGATAATATTCTATAATATCAGTTGTTAAATTTGGCAAAATCAGAAGAAAAATCTGTCTTGCCACTTTTTTGCTAACCTGAAATTATGGTGGCTTCTTTGGTGCTGAGTTAAGCTTATTAGGGTTCCAGATCTTAAAAACGCTATTTTGGTGGTTTTGTCAGCCCAGGCATTAGACTATCTCCCATACAACAGTGGAGTTACAGCCAACATAACAGAGTGAACTGGAGAGGAATCTACTCTTTAAAAGCAATGTTAAACTGGGAGTAATTAATTTCATTCTCTACTATTTTTAACAAATTGCTAGAGTGTAGTTCTATAAAGGAAGAAAAAAAGGACCACAGGCAAGAATAAACTAATTCTGCAAAATAAATTGCTTTGTGTATGTAGAGGAAAGCATTTAACATCATCTTTGTGATCTGCCAGGTCCGAAGTTTGTTCACTTCTCTGTGTCTGTCACATGGTTTGCATGCTGTTCAAATTTAGGGGGCACTGATCAAATTGTATTCTGTAGGAATGGTATCAGAGACACAGCTGACTTTGAAACGTGGAGGTGATGAAACATACTTTTTGTGCCCTGCATAATGTACTGTTGACTCACTTTCGGTTTTAGTTTCAGCCTGTAGTCGACTGTACTAGATCTGCTGCTGGTATCCTACCTCAAGTATGCACAGAAATTTCTTTCCTTTTCAGCTTTAGGGCTTTCTCTGAAGCCCTCTAAGCTTGGTCAGCCCTTGCCCAGAAGTGTGGGGAAATTCAAGTTCCTTGGAACACTGATCAAACAAAGGGATTTGTAATCACTGCATGCATGTTCTAGCTTCCCATCCTTTGGAGAAACAAACCTGAGGGGCCTGGTGTGCAGGTTTTAGAAGAGAACTGATCCCCCATTGCCCACTGTAATAGCCAACTCAATCAATCCACACTTTATTGCCTTCTCTTTACTTGATCACTGTATCTTATCTCTTCCTCTGTCCTCCGTCATTCCATCTCTTGGGAAGCTTCTAAATTAGATTATCTATGTCCATGTCCTTATCTTAGGTTCTGTTTTCTGGGAAGCAAGACCAAGAAAGCAGCTTTGATAGTGGCAAATTAATTTATATCAAGAGAAAATGTGTTTTCTGTTAAAGCTTTTTGCATTTGTACTTATAGGAAGAAATAGTGCAGTGCCTCTTGTAAAACAGGAAGCAGAGCAAGGATGGTTTTGGATGATTAAGGATTTTGTGTGGCATTAATATTGGAGTGCCCAAGGAGTCCTCTCTTGTGGTCTTATCAGTCTCATGGCTCAAATACTATCTAAATGCCTGTTACCTTCAGATATTTATCTTCAGTGCAGACCTTTCTCCCAAACACCAGAATTATATATTAAGATACCTTTCTGAAGTCATTACTTAGATCTCTTTGGTGGACAGCCTCACACTGACAGGAGGTCAGGAATGGATTTATGATCTTCTCCAGAACTTTCTCCACATACATTTCCCCATCTTGGTTGATGGGAACTTCTTTCTTCCACTGATTTGTGCTAAACATGTTGGGGTTACCCTTGACACTTTTCTTTCCTCTTGTGTGCCATAGCCAACTCATAAAAAAATCCTGTTGACTCCACCTTCAAACTCTGATCTGTATCCAGCCCTTTTTTACTGCTACACTGGGGTCCCAGTCATTATCTGTTCTCCCTGGGTTACTGTAATAGCTTCTCGTCTCTCTCCCTCTTTTTCCCATGCCCAACCAAGGCAATACTTTAACAACATAATGTGCATACTCTTCTACCCAAAACCCTGCCATGGCTCTCTGCATTACGGAAGGCAGAATCCAAGTCCCTGCTGTGGCCCACTCTCTGCGGTCAGGCCTTGTTGTTTCTGACTTTCCATCCACTGCTGTGCCCACAGTCACTCTGCTCTTGCCACCCATTGTCTTTGCACTTCCTTGTGTACACTAGCTGCGCTCTGACCTCAGCATCTTTGCTCTGACTTCATCCTCTGCCAGAAATTCTCTTTACTCACAAGGCAGAATGGGTAACTGCCTTATCTCCTTCAAATCTTTGCTCAAATATCACTTTTGAATGAAACCTATTCAGACCACTTTATTCAAAATTGCAACTCCCACCCCTAGTATGTTTGATGCCTCTCACCTCACCCAGTTTTTGGTCTTCTTGGAACTTCTCAGGTTTATCATATAATATTTTTCACCCACTATAAACTACCTATGTGTCTGTTCTCTCCCATTAGAATATAAATTCTACTGAAGCAGAGATTTTTGTTTTGTTTACTGATTTATGCACTAAGACAGTGCCTGACATAATTTGGAACTCAAAAAGAAAAAGTTGTTGAGTTGAGTAAGACTTTTCTGTCAGATTCTCTCAGTTTGCTATTCTCCCATTTGTTTCTCATATCTCTTTCAAAAAACTGATTTGGGGTAATTTGCAGAATTGTATACTATACAATAGAGTAACAATTAAAGATTAAGAAATTGGGGCAAAGTTAAAATAATGGTCATTGAAAAGAGGCAGAAATAAAGTTAGGTCTTTTAACTTTGCTGGAAATGAACCATAGATTTGGTTTTGAGCGAAAAGATACTGTCACATTTTGATTGGTTAAAAATGACTGAAAATTTTTACAAACCTTGAAGGACAGACTAAGACTGCTTGATGTGGTCATATGCTACAAAAACTGTCAAGCTCAGATAGACTAAGCAGTTAACAAGCTGCAGTATTTTTCAGATTTGAATGATCTGAGGTGCTAAACAGTCTTTGCTCATTTCATCTTTGAGAATTATACCTTTTTTGATATGGGTAATGTTCCAAGTTTTATTTGTATTGAATGTAAATAGCATACATTATTTGGCTTAAAGGTAGCCAGGAGCTTCTTAATCCAGTGAGAAAATGTCAGCCTATGTAGCTGAAGGAAGAAAGCAGAGATTAGGTTCAGAAGGACTGTTTCACAAAACAAATAATGCTTTCTACAGATACTTTGTAGAAATTAATTTAACTTTTGTTCTTTTTATAGTAATGTTTTTTTATTTGAGAAGTTTTGCACCTGTTAGGAATACTGTCTTTAGTTGCTAATATCCTAGGTCTGTAAAACCATCAAGTTTCAAAATGTTGCCCATTGTTTTTGGTTGTTTCTTAAGGCAAGGTGAATTTAATTCCTGTTCTTCTGTCTTGGCTAGAGGGGAAATGCTAACTTCTGTCTGCCAAATCTGAATCTTAGAGCTCATGCTTCATCATCTCCTAATCCACAGTGCTCTGTGACTCTTGACATCTTAGTCTCCCTCATCACACCTTCTGAATCCTTGACAACTTTCCGATTATCCAGTTTGTACTCTAGTGTTAACTCATTGTTTTCTCAGTATCTTAGGCTTTCATATTTCTGATATTTGACTTGTATGCTCTGTTAGTCCTCAGGTTTTGTATCTATATTGGATTCCTGGTTTTATCACTTCACATTGCTTTTGGCTTTACCTCTTAGCCATTGCTGTGACCATTTTCTGAAGGTTTTTCCTGGTTTTACATAAATGCACTTATATCTGGAAGCTCATTGCATATTTCTCATTTTCTTTTCTTCTGTGGGGCACCTTTGAAGTCACAGAACAGGGTGCAGGAATCTGCTTTGGCTTCATACATGCATAACACAGAAATGTGAAGCAGTTAACGACTCTGGCCACCTTTGGTCAGACAATAAGGTTGATGATTCCTCCTCCATTTCCGTGATTGACTCAGATTCAAGAGGTTCCTGGAGGAGTGAGCACCAGCTACCCCAGGGAGAGAAGGCTGTAGCTCCATTATACTGCCTTGTGCTGGCTTTTCTTCTTCACTTTTCATGGCCTCTTTCTTATAGTCTTGCTGTTTGGAGGAACATTTTTAATCACATGAAAATAAGCCTAAAACTGTCAGTAGCACAATCCTTCTTTATTCTTCCTTCTCTACTGCTCTAATCCTCTCCATTTGATTGTGTGGTACTGATAATTGTAGAAAATTCACAGACTGTCTTGCCTATGTCTCCTGGCAACTTATACCATCTTACTCTAGCTGGATTCTTTTTCTGCCAGTGATCCAACAAGACATAAGATGACTGCCCCAGGCCAGGGGCAGTAGCTCACATCTGTAATCTCAGCAGTTGGAAGGTCAAGGTGAGAGGTTCAATGGAATCCAGGAGTTGGAGACAAGTCTGGGAAGCATAATGAGACCCTCTATCCACAAAAAGCTAAAAAAATAAAAAATAAAAAAAATAGCCGGTCGTGGTTGTTTATGCCTACAGTTCCAGCTACTTAGAAGATTGAGGTGGGAGAACTATGTGAGCCCAGGAGCTTGAGGCTGCAGTAACTGCACTCACGCCTGGATGACAGATTGAGGCCCTGTCTATAAGGGGGAGAGAATATATTTCTCCATGTCACAGGGTTGTTCAGGAGTGGGTATGATGGCTGCCTAACACTAAAATCCATATGCTCTTCCCTGTGTAACAGAATGATGACTCTTCAACAGCAATATATCCTGAATCATCGCATATTCAAAATATTCAATTATGTTGTTGCTTTTATTTTTACTAAGGGAGAAAAGCAGACAAATACATTGTCTCCTACTATGTATATATAGTAGTAGTATATATGTACTCCATGTGTAGACACTACTTCTGCCTTTCATGTCTTTAGCCTCAAAACTTGCCTTCTTCAGTTTCAACATTCATTCTCACCTACTTTATTGAGAAGGATAAAATTAGAAGATTGTGAGGCTTGTCTGGATGTTTCTTGCTCCTGTGTTCCCAGGGTCCAGAATAAGTAGGGACTGGTGCCAAGTCAAGCCAGTGACAGAGTGATCACAGATACAGAGCAATGCCACACAAACAGTTATTACAGGAGAAAGGAAGAAGCCGTATGAAGTGACCGTGAAGAAGGAAGAAGCTAGGCAGAATGACAGAAGGTGAAATTGTGTTCTAGAGAGAGGAAGGGTCAGCCTCCATGAGCTTTTATGCTCACTAGTTTGTCCCACCTTTCTCCTGGCAGGATTGATTGTCATTTCTTGACTTTGGATGATTGACAGGTTTGAGTTACATAACAGATTACGTAACAGGTTAATTCTATAAGAGTTTGCATGTGGCTTCCCCAAAATCCTTCATGAAAGCTCCACCCATGCTATGTTAATTAGATGGTAATAAGCTCTTGGTTAGCTAAAGGTCACTAGGAACTTCTTACTATATAAGTTCCTAGTTATAATTTGATTCTTGCTCTCTGCCTTTATCCACTTTGTTGCCACTTGTTTATCCTCTGCCAGACCTAAAAAGACTGGCTTCCATATTTTCTTTTTTTTTTTTTTTGCTTCAAAATGGAGTTTTCAGCTGATTTCTGTTCTCTGCCAGCAAAACAAAACAAAACAAAATAAAACCAATACCTTTAAATATCCTTAATCTACCTCTACTTTTTTCTAGAGAACAGATATCAAATATTCTTTGAGTTCATTTCTGCAACCATGCTCTTAATTATATTCAATCATAACTTGTCAAATCTTTTCTTTAGCAATCTTCTCATATCTTTCCTCAATTTCCAGTGGCTCCTGTTGTTGACTACAGCTATGTTCACATCTTACCTGTATAAAAGGAAATAAAATGCAAAAACAAAATCCTTTTTATAAATCTCATTATTCATATTGTATGTGGGCGTTTCTTGCTCTTTTCATTCAGTGGAGCAATTATTTAAATAATATTCCATCTTATTAATTACTTAGTCCTTAGTCCCTGAGAACCTAACTTCAATCTCTACCATTGTTTGGAAATGACCATCTTAAAGGTCAGTGAAGGATAAAGTAATCATTCAATCTTACTGCCTTTTCTTAGTCTTCATATTTGATCATACTCTAGCATTTTTGAGAAAATTCCTGTTTTCATTTATTGAATTATACATCCTTCTACTGTCTATACTCCCTCACTATTATCTACTTCCAAAGATCTCTGTAGGTGCTTTCTCTAACATTTACTTTGCTGGTGTCTCAGGTCTTCCCTCTGACTTTCTTGTTTTCTGAACAGTAATACCTTTCTTTAAGATGCCAATGAATTCCTAATTCCTCTTTGCATCTTCTATATTTGGAGAAGAGGAGAAAGAGCCAGTCATTGTGGTTTATATAAATCATCTCATTTAATCCCACAGCAGTTTATATTTCAAAAAAGAAGTAAACTAAGACCCAAAGTGGCCTAGTGAGTTCTCCATGTCACAGGGTCATTCAGGGGTGGGGTCTGATGGCTGCTTCACACTTTTTCCTGTGTAACAGAATGATGACTCTTCAACAGCAATATCCTGAATCATCAAAAATTCAAAATAGTCAATTATGTTGTTGCTTTTGCTTTTACTGAGGAAGAAAAGCAGACAAATACATTGTAGAAAGATTGTGAACCTTTAACAGGAGTTGAAAGAAATAAACTTTGTGTTAAATTTGTGTTATTAAAATGCTGTTAACCAGAAGAGCCTCTCTCAAGTCCTTCAGTTATCAAAGTTGTGTTGTATATTGAACTAAGTATATGTTGAGTTTAGAATTGGAAATAGTTGTTTTTTTTTTTTTTTTGTAAACTTGTTAATTGGGTATTTGTTGGTGCTAAACTCAACAATTAAGGAGCAGCTTTGTCTGCTGGGTTTGAGAGTTAACTTAAGTTTGGTAACTGAGACAGAAGAATTGAACATTAATGTGGGGATCAATAGCAGAAGTAAGTGAATAGTGTGGAAGTGTCCCAAGGATATGCAAAGTGGAAATAACATGATAGCTTGTCAGTATGGCCTGTACTCTGGCAAAGGATACACCATCATCTGGCAATTGCACACCAAACAGCTGTTGATTAAATACCACTTTATCCAATTTAGATCTAATGAACTCGGTAGATGGGATCCCTGCTGAATTAAGGAGTGCAATGAAAGCCTTACTTTGGATTCTGTGCTATCTAGGTCTGGAAGTTCCAAAAGTAATGGGTATACGTACTTGGTACATGAAAACATTGACTTTCTTATACCTTCTTTTGATTTGCTGACAAATATTTATGAGATCTGACTTGTGCTTTAGGGAATTTTGAGTGGTAGATAATGTTGTTGAGTGGTAGATAATGAAATAAAACACTTAGAAAACTGTTGCCTGCCCTCCGGGAGTTTTATTTGCATTTTTGCTGATTTTCTTCAGTTACTGGAATGACAATTTTAAAATCAAAGGCTTAAAACAAATTTTGTTTGGGTTTAAAGGCAAAGTAACTCTCTCCTCTAGCAAGACAGTTGACAAAACATCTTTAATAAATGGGAGAAGGAACGAAGAGGAAGAGATGTGTTTTGACTCTGTGCTCAATCTTACCTATCTGAGGGTTACAAATGACACTGTGGTTTTATTTGGAACTTTCAGGAAGGGGTCCTGATCAACATTTTTCAGGAAGTGCAAAGGATGTATCCGAAGAAACCCATGTCTGCCTACCCTGCAGGGAGGGCTGTCCCTACTGCGCTGATGACAGCCCATGCTTTGTCCAGGAGGATAAGTATTTGCGACTTGCTATCATCTCCTTCCAAGCCCTGTGTATGCTGCTGGACTTCATTAGCATGCTGGTGGTCTACCACTTTCGCAAAGCAAAGGTAAACCCAGGTACCCTGGTTATGATCTTTCTTTTTATTATAGAGTAAGCACTTTCCTTTTTAAGCAAATAGAATATCCAAATCTCAGCTGCTTCTCCACTAAACAGAAGATCTTCTATAGTATGATTATAGAGTATGAGAGTTGCATTCTTTAGCTTTCCAGAAACATAGAGATTAAAATATGATACTTTATTTTAATATTTTCTTCAACAGAATGTTTCCCCCTATTTAACCTGGAGCTCAAGTGCCTCACTGCCTTGAAGGACTCTCCTTCACATCATTTCTTTGGCTTCTAGAGTAACTTATTCTGCCAGCACTCAGTGTATTGTTAATTTTTCATATCTAAAGAGCTTTGTTATGTTTATTATATTTTCATTTCTCTTAGGCATATTGGAAAATGATAAATGACTAAACTATTTTTGAGTATATTGTACTTTGAAGAAGGAATTTATTCATGACCTTGTGCTTGGTCTTGCATTAGCGTCCCAGGATAATGGTGATCTTAGGAAGGCCTTATATAGCTTTTGAGAGAATCTGTTCTTTGATTCTGTTCTGAGAAACCAAAGAGAAGTATATGCATTTGTGTACTCAGTCAGAAGTGGACAGGGTGATAAAATGTTAGGGCAAAACTTTCTGGGGAGCTTTATTTGGTCACCCAATTATATGTAGTGTTGTTGGAATTTGTGATTTTAATGCTTACAGAAACTTAACTTGTGCCACCAGAAAGAGAAAAACCTAAAGCTTCAACCTTTTCTGAATTCAAACAACCCCCTTCCTGTTGGCAAATTGTATAGATTGGTTTCAGTTAGAGAGTTCATTGAAAATGTATAAAGTGTTCCCATTAGAAATTTAAAAAAGAAAACATTCCTCTGTGAATGGCATCTATTAAGAAGCCTTAAGTTAATAGTTTTTTTAAAAAAGTTTCTGTTGAAATTCTAGGAGACATTATGTTAAACTTACAGACTTTAGAATTATTTTAAACAGATAGTTTCGTTAACAAATACATGCAGCCCAAATTCAAGTCAAGCTTTAAGTGAGCAAGAAAGTACACACAACCAAATTGCTCTTTATTTAACCAATACTTTCTTAAACAAAACATACTAAAATTTATTTAAATTCTATTAACCTAATTATGATGTTCTCATAACTATTTTGGTAAAATAAAGGTAGATAAGTATAACATTTTTATCATGGTAAAATATGTGTAATTTAAAATTTAACATTTCATCTTAAGTATACAGTTTAATGGCATTCAATATATTCACATTGTTATGCAGCCATCATTACTGTCCATTGATAGAACTTTTTTATCATCTCAAACTGAACTCCGTACCCATTAAGCAATAAACCACATTGGTTTTTACTCTTTCAGTACAGATTTGCCTGCTTTTAATACCTAATATAAGTGGGATCATACAATATTTATTCTTTTCTGTCTGGCTTAGTATAATGTTTTGAGGGTTCCTTGATATGATAGATAGAACTTCGTTTCTTTTTGTGGCTGAATAATATTTTATTGTGTATGTATATGCCAGTTTGTTTTTCCATTCATCTACTGATGGACATTTGGGCTGTTTCCACCTTTTGGCTATTGTGAAAAAAGCTGCTGTTAGAATATTCATGTACAAATACCTGTTTGAATCCCTGCTTTCAATCTGGGGTAAGTACCTAGCAGTGGAATTGCTGGATTGTATGGTAATTCTACATTTAGTGAGTTGAGGACCCACCAAACCTGTTTTCCCAGAGGCTGCACCGTTTTGTATTTCTACTGACACCTCACAAGGTTTACAGTTTCTCTAACTCCTAACCAGTAGTCATTATTTTCTGTTTTGTTGTTTCTTTTTAAATTTGGCCACCCTGATGAGTGTGAAGTGGTATCTCTTTGTGGTTTTCACTTGTATTTTTCTAATGATTAGTGATAGTTGAGCAACTTTTCATGTGCTTATGGGCCATTTTTATATCCTCTTTGGAGTAGTGTCTATTTAAGTCTTTTGCCCATTTTATTTTTACCTAGGAGTCCATGGTTTACATTGGGGTTCTCTCTTGGTATTGTACATTCTATGGGTTTGGACAAATGTATAATGACATGTATCTACCATGCTAGTATCATGTAGACTAGTTTCACTGCCCTAAAAATCCTCCATGCTCTGCCCTGGCTCATTTTTGAATTGGGTTATCTGATTTTCCATTGTGGAATTATAGAAGCACTTAGCACTGTGGCTGATAACATCTTCAGTATTACAACTGCTGCTTTTGTTACAGGCCTACCTTGGAGATACTGTGGGTTTAGTTCCAGACAGGTGCAATAGTGAAAATACTGTAATAAAACCAGTCACACCAAGTTTTTCACTTCTTAGTGCATATAAAAGTTAGATTTCTGTGAAACTGTAGTCTGTTAGGTGAGTAATAGCATTATGTCTGAGGAAAATGTGCTTTACCTTAATTATAGTTGGTCATTCAGAAACATGAGTTTGACTGCATAGGTCAAGAAAACATGGAATTTTTCAATCAAACCTGGGTGGAAAATACAGTGTTCAGGAGATGTGAAGCCTGTGAACTAGTGGGCCAACTGAGGGACTTGAATATGCAAGGATGTTGGTATATGATGGCACTGGGGAGGCATCTTGTCCTGAAACCAAATGCCCTTTGTGTACTGAGGGACAGTTGTACTTTATTGCTAAAAAAAAAAAAAAGCTAACAATCATCTGAGCCTTCAGTAAGTTGTAATCTTGTTGCTAGTGGAGAGTCAGTGTTGATGGCTACTGACTGATCTGGGTCATAGTTGCCAAAGATAGGGGTGGCTGTGGCAGTTTCTTAAAACAACAGTGAAGTTTGTCACATTGATTGAATCATCCTTTCATAAAAAATTTCTTTATAACATGCAATTTTTTTTTTTTGAGACAGAGCCTCAAGCTGTCCCCCTGGGTAGAGTGCTGTGGCATCACAGCTCACAGCAACCCCCAAATCCCGGCTCAAGCGAATCTCCTGCCTCAGCCTCCCAAGTAGCTGGGACCACAGGCGCCCACCACAATGCCTGCCTTTTTTTTGGTTGCAGCCATCATTGTTATTTGGCGGGCCTGGGCTGGATTCGAACCTACCACCTTAGGTATATGTGGCTGGCGCCTTAGCCACTTGAGCCACAGGCACCGAGCCATATAACATGCAATGTTATTTGATGCATTTTACCCACAGTAGAGTATCTTTCAAAACTACAGTCAGTCCTCTCAAACCCTGCCAGTGCTTTGCTAGTCAAGCTTACATAATATTCCAAGTCCTTGATTGTCATTTCAGTGGTATTCATAGCATCTTTATCAGGAGTAGACTCCAACTACAGAAACCACTTTCTTTGCTTACTCATAAGAAGCCACTCCTTTGTATTCAAGTTGGATCTTGAGATTGCGGCAACTCAGTCACATCTTCAAGTTTTAATTCTAATTCTACTTCTATTTCTCCCACATCTACAGTAACTTCCTCCACTGAAGCCTTGAATTCCTCAAAGTCATCCAGGAGGACTGGAATCAATTTCTCCTAAACTCCTGTTAATGATCATATTTTGACCACTTCCCATGAATCACAAATTTCATTAATGGCATCTAGAATGGTGAATCTTTTCCAGAAAGTTTTTAAATTACTTTTCCTGGACCAATCAAAGGAACTCTTATACTATGTATGGCAGCTAGAGCCTTACAAAATACATTTCTTAAATAATGAGATTTGAAAGTCAAAATTACTCTGACCCATGGACTGCAGGATGGGTGTTGTGTTAGCATGCATGAATGTCGTCATTAATCTCATTGTACATTTTCATCAGAGCTCTTGGGTTACCATGTCCATTGTCAGTGAACAGTAATATTTTGAAAGGAATCTTTTTATTTAAGCAGCTGGTCTCAACAGTGGGCTTAAAATATTTAGTTACCATGCTGTACACTGATGTGTTGCCATCTGACTTTGTTGTTTCATTTATAGAGCAGAATTGATTGAGCATAATTTTTAAGGGTCCTGGGGCTTTGAGAATGGTATACAAACATTGGGTTCAATGTAAAGTTGTCAACTGCATTATCCCCTAATAAGAGTCAGCCTGTCTTTTGAAGCTTTGAAGGCAGATATGAACTTCTCCTCTCTGGCTATGGAAGTCCGAAGTGGCCTCTTTTTCCAATAAAGGCTGTTTCATCTACTTGAAAGTCTGTTGTTTAGTGTAGCCCCCTTCATCAGTTATCTTAGTTAGCTTCTGGATAACTTGCTGCAGCTTCCTAACCAGTACTTGCTGCTTCACCTCACACTTGTATGTTATAGAGACAGTTTTCATCCTTAAACCTCACAATCTGACCTCTGCTACCTTCAGACTTTTCTGCTCCTGCTTCCTCACCTCTCAGCCTTCATAGAATTAAGAGAGTTGGAACCTAGCTCTGAATTAGGATTGGCTTAAGGGAATGTTGGGACTGCTTTCATCTTCTATTCAGACTGCTCAAACTTTTTTCATATCAGCAGTTAGACTATTTTGCTTTCTTATCATTTGTGTTTCACTGGAGTAGCATCTGTAATTTCCTTCAAAAACATTTCCTTTGCATTTACAGCTTGACTTACTGTTTGGCACAAGAGTCTCCACTTTCAACCTATCTCAGCTTACAACCTGCCTTCCTCACTAAGCTTAATTGCTTCTAGTTTTTGATTTAAAGTGAGAGACATGCAACTTTTCTTTTTACTTAAATACTTAGAGTCCATGGTAGGATTATTAATTGTCCTAATTCTGATATCACTATGTTTCTAGGAATAGAAAGACCCAGGAGGAGGAGTGAGATGGGGAAACTGCTGGTTAGTGGAGAAGTCAGAAGACTAACTTCTTACATGGGTTGTCATTTATGGATACAGTTCATGGTACATCCCCCCCAATTACAGTAATAACATCAAAACCCTATATTTCCTATATTTCCAAAATGTATATAATGACAATAAGGAAAATGTTTGAAAGTTTTCAAGAATTACTAAAATGTGATACCAAGATACACAGTGGGCTTTTGCAGTTGGAAGAATGGCACTGCAGACTTGCTTGATGCAGGGTTCACACAGACCTCCAAGTTATAAAAAATGCAGTAAAGCAAAGCTTAACAGTATGATGTATGTTTGCACTAAATGTATGCTTGTTATATTTCAAAGATGAAATGTATTCCAGAATATCACCAAAAATTCAAATGAGATATTTTCAATATTACATTTATTTTTTGCTATAAATCAATTTCAGAAGCAGTTCTTCAAAAATGATAGATTCCAATTTTTTCTACTGTACTGACTTTGTCTCGCTATTGTTATCTTTTCCCATATTAAATCTATAGTCAAATGGAGGATAAACAGAATTCTATTAAGAATAACTCCAAATCCTGGAATGAAGGTTAAAAAAAGCAGACAAGTATCAGTTAATGACACAGCAGAGGGCAGGGAGAGTGTTGGGAGATGGCCAGAGCATCATGTTAGTGAGATTTGGGACATTTACGCTTTGGTCTTCTCTTAAGGAGCAGTCACTGTGGAGGGAGACTCATGTACCTGCTGCCCCTCCTTTGCTCCTGCCTCTCCCCAAAACATTTTTAAATTTGTCCTGTTTTCTGCTCTATATGCTCATTTATATACTCTAACTAACCTTCATCCACTCGATGCTAAGGGAATCATAGAATTATTTTTTTCGAAAGGAATTGATCCACTGGTTAGACTAGCAGTTCTCAACCTGTGAGTCACGACCCACAGGAACTATATTAAAGGGCTGAGGCATTAGGAAGGTTGAGAACCACTGGGATAGACCATTAAGAGTTTCTTTCAATCTGCATTCTATCTACCTAAAAATTCCCCTTTGACTGATACATGAACAGTACTCATGGCTGGTTCTTACTGCTAATACAGATTTTTTTTCAAAATTTATATAATTTACATAATTTCTATTTTGGAAAGAGACGAAATTGGCCTTATGTGCCTTGTTCACATTGCCATTCTACCTAGACATACCTACTTTCTTTAGGATTTTATATCAGTCAGAAAATCTTAAACTTGATATGAATTCTTCCTTTCACATCAAGTTTTCATATCTGAGCTATGCAGGCTTTGCATTGAATGGATATATTTGCTCTCCCAACACATTTTCTTTTCCAGTATAGGGTTGGTAGTCACAGGCAAACAAAGAAGAATGTATTAGGTTATGATGAACATGAAATGGTATAAAATGATAGCAAATGGCTTTGGAATTACATAGTTCTTATAGTCACTCTTTAAGTTGGCTGTTACTCTTATCTTGTATTTGAATAAGCCAAAACCCAGAGAGTTTAAAGAGAGTAATCCAGTGTTACTTGGGAAAGGTACACTCAGGTCTGTTTGACTTTATAGCCCATTATATTTGTCACCTACTGTGCTATACTATCTGTCAGATGTTTACAATGAAATTTAACCTTAAATTTAGAAAAAAATAGACCAGCCAAGCTGTAGCCAACCAGTAGTCCCATTGTAGTAGTCTTAAGTTCTAGGCCTGCATGAAGCCTTTTTGCCTCATTCCCTCTGCCTCATCAAAGTTTGCGTGTGTTTCATTCTTGCTAGATGCCTCCTACTGAACTGAATAAATTAAATTCTTCCAGGGCACCAACTTCGTGGCTTTGTATGTTCCTTGGCTCCACTCATTGGTGTTAGTTCATACATAGTACTTGTGCTTTAATGGTGTCCTTTAATGCCTTTACCCAAGAAGCAAAAATGTAATGGTTTCGGGATATATGTGCACACGTGTGTCTGTGAACATCAAGGTGGCAGTGAGGCTAAATATGAGGGAAACAGAAGCGTGGAGAAAAATAGCTTGCCTGAACTGATCTTTTTCTTAATGTGCTTCTTGAGAAATATCATTTAAATAACCTCCTACTCCATCTGGTGGTAGCAGCACTAATTATGGATTATGAAGAACAACTAAAATGATTATAACATGTTTATATAAATCTTAAGAGATATGAAATGCTTAACATTTACCCAGCTCCATTACCAGACTCTATTGAGGCACTCACCTTTACTTATGTGTATTTGAATGATAAAACCAGTTACTTATTAAGGAGTGAAAACTAACTTTTAAAAAAATTAATGTTCTTTGTGTACTAAATGGATTACTATTTGAAAAATATTGTGAGAAATCAATCATTGGGATTTTTTCCAAATTCCTAGAATTATTAAAGTTCATCAAATATTAAGCAAAAGACCTTGCCCAATTATATAATGATGTTTTGATTAACATTCATTCATGAATATTTAGCTAGGTTTACAAAGATTACTTTGATACTGGTTTGCCCCTGATAAGCTTGATAAGCTCACAGTCTAATAAAGAAAAGAATTTAAGGAAATGTGTATGTGTGTGTGTATAAATATATGCATTACATTGTCCTTATATGGCCTTATATGCCTTGTTCACATTGCCATTCTACCTAGACATACCTACTTTCTTTAGGATTTTATATCAGTCAGAAAATCTTAAACTTGATATGAATTCTTCCTTCCTGTGCTAAGGGAATCATAGAATTTTTTTTTTCCCAAGGAATTGATCCACTGGTTAGACTAGCAGTTCTCAACCTGTGAGTCACAACCCACAGGAACTATATTAAAGGTACTTGGCAAGGTAGTAGAGAATAGTTATTAAGGTGACAGACTCTTAAGTCCATTTATCTAGGTTCTTTCCTGACCTCTTAAGTAGTAGTTTATTTTTATTTATTTATTTTTTGAGACAGAATATCACTGAGTTGCCTAGGCCAGAGTGCCATGGCATCATAGCTCATAGGAACCTCAAATTCCTGGCTCAAGCAGTGTTCTTGCCTCAGCCTCCTGATAGCTAGGACTACAGGCACCTGCCACAGCGCCTGGCTAGTTTACATATTTTTAGTAGAGACAGGATCTACCTCTTACTTAGGCTGGTCTTGAACTCCTGAGCTTAAGCAATCCACCTTCATTGGCCTCCCAGAGTGCTGGGATTACAGACATGAACTACCACGCCCAGCCGCATGTGATAGTTCTTAAACCTTAGGTAAAGTACCAACCTCTTTTTATGTCAATTCCTCCTTTGTAAAAGAATAGAGAATAATAGGTCTAATCTCATAGGATTATGATGAAGATTCAAATGTGTGGTATGTTTCTAAACTTATTACAATTAATTGCCTGTAGAAAATGCTCATTGTTAACTGTTAATAGGCATATGTACAGTACTGGGTGGTCTAGACTTCAGAGAAGAAGTGGTAAATAAGAGTGTTAAAAAATGAATTTCACAAAAAAAAAAAAAGAATTTTTGCTTGGATTGATAAGGAGGTAATAAGATATATTCCAGGCAGAAAGACATAAATGCAAAGGATTATAGTAGCACATGCACATTTGGGGAAATTGAAATATTTTAATATGAATTGTGAAAAACCTGGCTAAGCATTTGGACTTAATCCTGTAGGCAGGATAGATAAATTATTGAACTGGCTCCAGAGAGTTGGTATATGGGTCTGGATATAGAGAAATCAGTTTATAAGTCATTCACTCACTCATTCAGTTTTTATTGATGGTGCATTAAGTTCCCAGGCATTGTTTACATGTAGTAAACAAAACAGGCATCATCTGTGATCCTATGGATGTGGTTCATAATCTTGCCAGGTAAAGAGGAGTAAATAAATTAATGGATATAAACAGTACTAAGTACTGTGAGGAAAAGTAACAAAGTGAAGTGAGAAAGGATTATAGGTTTGGAGAGATGATGTGGTTGGGGAGAATCTATTTAAATGGGGTTGTTTTGAAGACTTCTCTGAGGTCATGACATTAAGTCTGTGCCCTAAAGATGTAGTCCCAACCCCCACAGACTGGTATAAGTCCATGGTCTGTTAAGAACAGGGCCACATAGCAGGAGGTAAGTGGCCATCAGCTAGCAAAACTTCATCTGGATTTACAGCTGCTCTCCATTGTTTGCATTACTGCCTGAGCTCTGCCTCCTGTCAGATCATCAGCAGCATTAGATTCCTCATGATCCCTACTGTGCATGTGAAGGATTTAGGTTGCATGCTTCTTACGAGAATCTAATGCTCCCCCATTTCTACCATCCATGGAAAAATTGCCTTTCACGAAACCAGTCCCAGTGCCAAAAAGTTTAGGGACTACTATCCTAAAGGATGGCCACGAGTGGCATTGGGAAGAATAAGGGTAGGAGACAAGTTTCCCAGTAAGGGAAAAACACATCTGTGAAGGCTCCCAAGTGTAAAGAAAGTTGATGTGTCTTAGGCACTGAGGAGCCCAGCATGGGTAGAGAGCAGACCAGAGTGGGGAACATAGAGAGGTGAATTTTGGAGATAGTCAGGAGGCACCACCAGAGATCAACAGGTCATGGTGAAATTTTACTTGAAGTTCAGTCAGAAGCCACCAAAGGATTTGAAATAGGGCAGTAAATTATCCTATTTATTGGAATCCTGTTTATTGATGGCCCTGTTTATTGATTGTTGAACCAGTTTCCTCTAGCTCAGCAGTTTTCAACTTGTGGGTTGCAGCCAATGAAAATGCATCCTGCATATCATATATTTACATTACAATTTATAACAGTAGCAAAATTACAGTTATGAAGTAGCAATGAAAATAATTTTATGGTTGGGGGTCACCACAGCATGAGGAACTATATTAAAGGTTTGCGGCATTAGGAAGGTTGAGAACCACTGCTCTAGCTGCCCTGTGGAGAATGGATGCATCAAGGGCCAAGTGTAAAAGTGGGGGGAAATGACAAGGAGTCTGTCAGGTTAGTCTAGGTAAGAGAGTGGTGGTTGTGCAAATGAAGGAGAGTGACTATATCTGAGGATAGAACTGATGGATGTGCTGATGAATGTGATGTGAGAGGTGAAGAAAAGAAAGATCAAGGTTGATTCCCTCAGGTCTGTAGCTTGTGGCACTGGGTGAAGAGTGTTGCTATCTACTAAAATTATAAAAACAGGAAACACTGAGAGGGGAATGGTCTGAAAGATGGGGGAAGGGAAAAACCAACAGTTCCATTTTGGAACTGGGTTTAAAAAATGTTAGAAATAAAAATGCGGGGTCCATGCTTACATCCGAATTTCAGATAAACAATAAATAATGTTATAGTATAAGGAAATGCCAAGTATAACCTGTGTCATATTCCTTCTAAAATATTATTTGTTTATCTGAAATTCAAACTTTTTTTGTCTCAGTTCCATTTTTCTTTTTTTCTTTTTTAAAATTTTTTATTAAATCATAACTTTGTACATTGATGCAATTGTGGGTTTCAGTGTACTGCTTTGATATATAATGTGAAATGTTTACATTGAACTAAGTAACACATCCATCACAATTATACTCATTTCTTAATAGTTTTGAAATGTACCATTGCATCATGCACATTAGGTGAGGTCCCCCCAAATACCTTCCCTCCTCCCATGTTCTCCCTCCCTTCCCCTCTCTCTCCTCTTCTCTTCTACTTTCTGGAATATAGTTATGTTTTGCCATTCATGTGAATGTGTAGGTGATTATATATTGATTTCATAATAGTATTGAGTACCTTGGATATTTTTTTTTCCATTCTTGAGATACTTTACTAAGAAGAATATGTTATAGTTCCATCCAGGTAAACATAAAAGATGTGAAGTCTCCATCCGTTTTTATGGCTGCATAGTATTTCATGGTATACATATACCACAATCTGTTAATCCATTCATGGGTCATTAGGCATTCGGGCTGTTTCTATGTCTTGGCTATTATGAATTGGGCTGCAATAAACATTTTGGTGGAAATGTCTTTGTTGTAAAATAATTTTTGATCATCTGGGTATATACCTAGTAGAGGAATTGCAGGATTGAAGGGTAGGTCTACTTTTAGTTCCTTGAGTGTTCTCCAAACTTCTAACAAAAAGATTGTATTAGCTTGCATTTCCACCAGCAATATAGAAGTGTTCCCTTCTCTCCACATCCATGCCAACATCTGTAGTTTGGGATTTTGTGATGTGGGCTAATCTTACTGGAGTTGGATAAAATCTCAAAGTGGTTTTGATTTGCATTTCTCTGATAATTAAGGATGATGAGCATTTTTTCATGTGTTTGTAGGCCATGTGCATCTTCATCAGAAAGGTTACTATTCAGGTCTCTTGCCCACATAGAAATGGGGTTATTTTTTCTTTTCTTATTGATTAGTTTGAGTTATCTATGGATTCTAGTTATCAGACCTTTGTTGGAAACATAACCTGCAAAAATCTTCTTTCATTCTGAAGGTTGTCTGTTTGCTTTACTTACTGTGCTCTTGGCTGTGCAAAAACTATTTAGTTTGATCAGATCCAAGTTATGTATTTTTGGTGTTGCTTCAATTGCCTGGGGGGGGGGTCCTCCTCATAAAATATTGTCCCAGGCCAGTTTCTTCAAGTGTTTTCCCTGCATTCTCTTCTAGTATTCTTACAGTTTTATGTCTAAAATTTAAATCTTTTATCCAGTGAGAATCAATTTTTGTTAATGGTGAAAGGTGGAGGTCCAATTTCATTCTTCTACAGGTTGCCAGCCAGTTTACCCAGCACCATTTGTTAAATAGGGAGTCTCTGAAATTCTATATTTTCTGTGGCAATCATAATGGATAACCTACCTCTGAGAAATGGTAATGGAAATACCAAGTGGACAGTTAGATAGATATACATACAAGTGGAGGAATTGGGGCAGGGGCTATAATTTAGGAGTCACAAACAAGGGAATTTAAGCTATTAGGATGAATGAGATCATCCACAGAGGAAATGTAGAAAGAAAAAGAAGAAGAAGAAGAAAAGAAAAGGATAATCCCCAGGACTGAGCTCCTCAACATTTTGAAGTAGAGTGCAAGCATCCTTTGAATAAGAGAAGAATGGCCAAATAGAATAGAGGGAAGCCAGATCATTGTCATGTTAATGAATTCAGGATAGGACAATTTTAAAAAGCAGAAAGCTGCCAGCTGTTGGGAATAATACAGAGTGATAGACTAAAATGAGGGGCGAAAGGATGCAGTGGATTTTCAACACACTTTTTGGCAACGTTAGCAGTATACTTTTATGTAATATTTGAGGAGTAGAGAAAGCACTTTTACCAGAAACTTCCAAAAATCATCTTTGGTAAGGAGCAATGAGATAGCATGTAGGCTAGACAGTGATATTTAAAAACATGAAGAATGATGAGTTCTTGCAGGTGAGTGTTAAAAAAATAAGACATTTAAAGCAAATTTTGGGATAGAGAAAAGAAAAGAAAGTGGCAAAGGGGAGGAGTGGGGGAATGAGAGATGGGAGCCAGCCCCACAGAGGAGTTCTACAGAGATGGAGGAGGAGGGATGAATTAAAACAGAGGCAATGGTTAACAGTAGCAGATGTGGAGCAGTAAAGAAGGGTGAGGCCTAAAGTATTGGTAGTTCATTGCTGTATCTATGCTGCACTGTTTTAGTTATTAATGTTTTACTGGGACAAAAGTGTTTGGTAACTGGTAGCCTTAATCTTCAAAATCTCTTGGATATTTTTTGATCTTTTTCTTGTTACATTTAGAGAAAGCTTGTCAAGTTCAGTTCTCAATCCTGTTGGGATTTTGGTTGCATTAAATAATGTAAGAATGATTGTATATTCATACAGAAAAATACAATACTAGATCATACCCTAGGACCATTTGTAAATTCCCAACAGAAATGTATCTACTACATTTGATGCTTATGAGAGGAGGTGAAGTCTGATTGCAGTGGGCTCAGAGGTGGATTGGAGATGGAAAAGTGGAGAATGTAAATACACAGTATTCTTTCCAGAAGATTGATTTGCTCTAACGTGAGCAGAAAAAAGCCATGACAAATGGCCATGAAGTAGCCTGAGGGTTGAGGGAGTTTTATCTTTAAAGACAGGAACTTATTTATAAATTGTTAGTAAAAGGAGAGGTAAGTTGGTTGAAAATACAGAAGAAATATGGAATAATTGATGGAACAGGGCCCCATGAACAACAGAAGGGAACAGGCTCCGAGTATGGATGGATCTGTTTACTTTGGACAGGGGAACATTTGATGAGTTTTACCTCTGACTAGAGAAATGATGAGGCTGAAGCAGATACCAGTAAATTTGGGGTTGAGACAACAAAGTTAGAGAAATTCTAGCTTGGGAACACTTAAGTATTATAAAATGTATCCATGTAACAAAAATATTTATACTCCCTTAATATTTTAAAATAATAAAACAATAAATTCTAGCTTGAATTTTCTGGCTGGGATTTGGAATAAGGTCATATACTGAGTGTTCTTAGTGTCAACGACATGAAAATCTTAAGCCCCCCCAGCCAAATGAATGGACTCTCCACTCCTGGCCAAGGGGGCCCTACAAATACCCTTAGGCTGAGTTGCTGAAGGTCAAACAGGCCTGTCAATTTCCCTTTTACCTTCTTGGAAGTATCCTTTGTAACATATTAACAGACCTAAGACTCTGCATGGCAACACCTAAACCATACCTGTAGGTTATCAATTTACTTAACAGATCACTGGAGTCTGAGCATATAGTAATCTTACCCTTATCTGGCACCCATGGAGATTGGTAGTTTCTGAATAAATATAGTTTCCAGTTGCTTGAGAGTTTATATTAAAAATAGGCCTAACTAATTCTGTACCCCATACAATACCATAGCATACTGTAAACTCTGTATTGACTTGATATTAATATTGAAATATACTAATTAAAAAGAAAACTAAGACAAACTTCACTTAGTGTAACACAGTTTTCCTGTATTATGCACATAAAACAGCTTTGTAAATGCAGTGCACAAGTTTAGTCAGATGGCAGTCAATACACTTTTCAACTTTACTGCTGTATTTTTTTTAACTTCCAGTAACACACATTAACACCTAGAACTGTTACAGAGAACACCTGGGAGCTGAAGAAGTGATGTAGGAAGCCTCAGCTTGCTGACCATGTGGGGCACTAGGTTTAAACTCTGATTTTTTTTTTGGCCAGGTTGTGTGCCAGTTGCTTGAGAATGCTGGTTGCTTGAATTCCAGATAATGGGGAGTTTGCTATATGTGTGGGTGGCTTGTCTGTGATTAATAGACTTCATTCTCTTAAAAAATTCTAAGTTTTTAGAGAATGTTGCACCTCCTTAAATACTTAACAAATCAGACTCTTTAAACCCGCCTGTAACCTATAATTCCCCACTTTGAGCAGTCCTGGCTTTTCAGACCAGACCAATGTACGTCTTCCATGTACCGATTTATGACTTTATGTAATTTCTATCTTCCTGAAATGTATAAAACCAAACTGTAATTCAACAACTGTGAGATCACTTACTCAGGCTTCTTGAGCCTGGCTCTCTAGGTCATGTTCACACATACTCAGATCAGGATAAACATCTTTAAATTATTTTATAGAGTTTGAGTTTTTTTTTCTGTTGACATCCATTAGAGTGGGGTAGAGACTGGAAAAGACAGCTGAAAGTTTGGTATTGTCACTCTGGAGGAAGGAATTGGAAAATCCAAGTACACGTAAAGCACCGGTGTTTCTCCGATTTCTATTGAAAGGAAGAAAAGGCAGAAAGTTGAAAAGATGGAAAGTATTAGCATAGGTAGTTTGATAAACTGAATGGTTACCATTTAATGTTCTGGCTATGGACCATTTAGGTCTATGCCTCTTAGGAACCAAGCTGTACACCATGAGGTGAATGGTGGGCGAGCAAGGGAAGCTTCATTTGTATTCATTTGGATTTACAGCTGCTCCCCATCACTCACATGTGCTCTGCCTGAGCTCTGCCTCCTGTCAGATCAGTGGCAGCATTAGATTCTCACAGGAATGTGAAGCCTACTTTACACTTGGATGCAAAGAATCTAGGTTCCTTGCTCCTAATGAGAACCTGGTGATCTGAGGTGGAGCTGCGGTGGGGATGCTAGTGCTGCCCGGTGACTGCAAATACAGATTATCATGGGAAGAGAGGTTTGACCACCCCCACCCACTGTGGAAAAATTGTCTTCCAGGAAAACAGTCCCTGGTACCAAACAGATTGGGGACTGCTGATCTAATGAGTGGCAAATATTTTCAAGTAGCACTTTGCTTCTTGACCATTTCTTTTTTCTTAAAGTGCATTTATGAAGTATTCATTCTCTAAGTTTCCCAGTGCATTTACAGCATTAATATGTGTGACTATTAATTAATTTTGGAGAAATCCCCAGGAGGGAGAGAAATAACAGTAATTAGCATCATCAAATGGAAAAACTGATGCCTAAAGATACTCCTGAGGTCACACTACAAACCGCTGCTTATTCATAATTAAATGAACACCCTCCAAATTCAAGGAAAGGAACATACTTTATAAGACTTTGGTGCCATTTTGTAGTTGTATGGCATCTCGATCCATTCCTGTCATAGGAGCTCTGAATATGGTTATGCCTTAGCCCATCCTAGTTACAACTAAAGCCAAGGATTTATTTCTTGAGTCTTATTTCCTAATACAGCAGAGATCAGCAAATTATAGCATGCTACCTATTTTGGGAAAAAAAAAAACATTTAAAGAAGAAGAATATTTTATGATGTGAAAATTACATGAAATCCGAATTTTAGTATCTATAAATAAAATGCTTTTGCAATATAGACACTTATTTCTCTACACATTTGTCTACATCTTGTCTCTGGCTGATCTCACACTACAAGAGCAAGATTAAGTGTTTGTCCTGGAGATGATATAACCTGAAAAAGCTAAAATATCTACTATTTGGCTATTTATAGAAAAATTTAAGTTCAAGAAAAGCAGAATTCTCACTGACCCTTTTTTAAAATCTTGCTTTGCAAAATCTCTGAGACTAAGATTATATTTAATACTAATTAGCAAAGTGTCAATTTGTTATTTACAATGACCCTGGAAAAGTGCAGGGTTTTTGAGAAATTGAATGTCTTTAAATTTCATTTACTGTTTACATGACTTCTTGATTTATCATTTCTCCATAAAATATTCCTAAATCTAAGTATAATTTTATATTGTTCTACCATACAGCTAAGGGCTCTTAAGGAGGTACATGTTATTTTCTATTTCAGAATATAATATTCAGATAGGATCATTTTTGACATTTCACTGAAGTCGGCAACTTTAAGCTATAGGACCCAGATTTAAAATAGATTAAGGTAAGACTCATAGTCTCATTTCTAAAATATTTGACCTCATTTTCCTTGTGAAAAATAAGAAGGATGGGGAATAATAATAAGGAAGGTAAATGGTAATAACAGAGAAGCTTAAAACAAATAAAAGAGCTCATAACCCTTAGTGACCCAGGATGGTAGAAATTTAATCAATAATTATTTTGAAGATTATTATCCATATTTACTGTTTATTTACCACTGACTTTGAGCTTCAGGACTCTCTTTAGCTACAGAATTTACTCTTCCTATTCAACTCCACTCCCTTAAATCAGCATGTACAAATGTTTCGCTAAACCTCGGCTTTTGCTGCTCCGCCTTGGTTGCCTGATTCTGTTTCAAGGTGTCTTGGTATACCTGGTGCAGTTAGTGATGATAATAGTGTGTGCTGGCCACGTGAAGGTAACCAGTTTTCCTACTCCTGGCTCATGTGATGTGGAGCTCACTCCTCTGCTTTAGGATTTATGCGGTGATACTCATACTCCTGACAACTAGGCTCTGGCTGGCCCATTTAAACACTATTATTAGACACTCACTACTGTCAGGTGACTACTGTTTCCAATGAAGTCTCATTTGCTTGGGTTGGGTGGCTAGCTCTTCAATTCATTGTGTAATCAATTTCAGAATGCAGCTTTTAAAAAGGATGAACAGACCTCTTCTCAGAACTTATGAATAAGAGTTTTTTGGAATGAAGAGTTTCTTTTTCCCCTGCATGTATAATTTTTAAAAAATGTCATAGGTATTTGTGATATACCTCCAGGTTTGGGAACTCTTGACTTACAGCCTTGAAAATTATCTTTTATGTCTTTTTCTATGGCTAGAGATAAAAATCTAAAAGCAGTTTTGTAGCAGAAATGAGACTTTTCTATTAGTCTTGTGTTTGTCACCATGAGATAGATGGTAAAACTTTTGGATGTAGTTATTCTGTCTTTTTGGCTTTTCCTGGTCAGGGAGACATGAAAAGAAGGGAAGAGGTGTGAAGAGTGAAAGGCCCACGAGATCTGTTCAGGACTCATTCAGTGAAATTAAATTCCTGAGCTGTTTATCCCAGACCATGAAATGGCTAGAAGGAAATTTTATTTTAACATGTTGATGAATATAGAGAGGGCACACATATGAATGCTGATTCTAAAGGAAATCAATTATGGAGGAAAACCCTTGATTAAACTACTCAGGGTATTGGCAGCATGCATGAAGTGACTAAGAGAGAGAAAAGCTGCACAAACCAAGAAGGGGTTCTAGGTTTTTGTTTTTTTCCTTTGACACAGATAAGCAAACTGAGGAATGCTTGCCTGAAAGTAAATGAGCAGTTAGACACAGTAGCAAATGAACCAACAGTGCAGAAGGCAAACACTAGTGGCCCACCAGTGAGATAAATATGGGAAATAAATGAAGAGACATGACTCTGTAAGACAGATGTAACAAAAACAGACAGCAGATGAGAATCGTGTATAAATAATAGAGGCAGCTGGAGTTCAAATGAATCCAATGCCCTCTCTTCCCCTATTATCTCTGCCTGGACAATCTCAGGCATTTCCTCTGCTCTCTAGACCCATTGTTTCACTGCCTAATTGACATCTCTGCTTGTATATCAATACATCAGTGTGTTTGAAATCAACTTCTGGATCTTCCCCTCCCAGATCTAATTCACTTTTACTCTTTTCTGTCTCAGGGAATGTTACCACCAAGCATCTGAGAATCAGAACCACATCTTGTCATTTTTTTACAGTTCTCTTTCCCTCTTTCTCCAGGGCAAGTACACCACAAAATCTTTCCAGTTTTACACCCTCAAATCAATTTACTTTTCTCCATCCCCACTGCCACTATCCTAGTCCAAGATATTGTCATCTCTTCCTTTGGTGTTATGGTGTCTCCCTGCATTTGTCCACATCCTCCTTTAATATCTTCTTTACCCCATAGCCAGAGATATTTTTTTCTAAGTTTAGTTTTAAACATTTTTAATATTAGTCTCTTCCCTCTAAAACCCTGTGATGAATTTTCCTTCTTCTAGGATAGAGATCCAAATCCTAAACCATACCTAGAAATGACCCACATAATTGGCATTGGCTCTTTTTATGACTTGGACACTGACTCTCTGCCCCTTTGTTTTGTACTCCCACAGTGCACTTCTTTCACTTGAAGAGACACGCACCCTGGGACTAAATTCCTTCTGGCACCTTGGTTTGAATCACTATCACTATCTCTATTTTTGAGGGGTCAGAGAGAAACTTCCTCTTGGCCCTAGAATAGCAGTTTTCAACCTGTGGGTCACGACCCCTTTTTAACAATGAAAATACATTGCGGCGGGAGGCGCCTGTGGCTCAGTGAGTAGGGCGCCGGCACCATATACCGAGGGTGGCGGGTTCAAGCCCAGCCCCGGCCAAACTGCAACAAAAAATAGCCAGGCATTGTGGCGGGCGCCTGTAGTCCCAGCTACTTGGGAGGCTGAGGCAGAAGAATCGCCTAAGCCCAGGAGTTGGAGGTTGCTGGAGCGACTCCACTGCACTCTACCGAGGGTG
>CAUYQV010147755.1:0-16133 GCA_963574575.1 Galagoides demidoff | reverse complement strand
GCATCACAGCTCATAGCAACCTCCAACTCCTGGGCTCAAGCGAGTCTCCTGCCTCTGCCTCCCAAGTAGCTGGGACCACAGGCGCCCGCCACAACGCCCGGCCATTTTTTGGTTGCAGCCGTCATTGTTGTTTGGCGGGCCGGGGCTGGGGATTCGAACCCGCGACCTTAGGTGTACGTGGCTGGCGCCTTAGCCGATTGAGCCACAGGCGCCGAGCCTGTTTTTTTTTCTTAAAATGAATGTGCAGTGATACCTGATCATGGGATTTGATTTGAATTTCCCTAATTACTAGGTGCTGAACATCTTATCATGTGTTTATTGGCCATTTATTCGATGTCTTTGGGGATATGTCTACTCAAACCTTTATCCATTTCTAAATTGGGTTATTTGCCTTCTTATGGAGTTGTAAGAGTTCTTCGTCATATATATGATTTGCAAGTATTTTCTCCCAGTCTATGGGTTATCTTCTCTCCTTATTGGTGGTGTTATTTTAAGTGCAGAAGTTTTAAACTCTGATTAAGTTTAAGGTATCAATTTATTCTTTTATGGTTTGTGCTTTTGATATCATATCTAAGAAATCTTTGCCTAACACAAAGTCAGGAAGATTTTTTCTCCTGTGTTCCTAAGAGTTTTAGTTGTTACATTTAGATTTGTGATCTACTGTGAGGCAATTTTTGTGGGAGAAGGGCCCATCTTCATTTTTTTTGAATATCCACGTGTCCCCAAGCATTTGTTGAAAGATTATTTATTTATTGTTTTGAGACAGAGTCTCAAGCTATTGCTCTGGGTAGAGTGCTGTGGAGTCACAGCTCACAGCAACTTCCAACTCTTGGGTTTAAGTGGTTCTGTTGCCTCAGCCTCCCAAGTAGCTGGGACTACAGGTGCCCACCACAATGCCTGGCTATTTTTTGGTTGTAGTTGTCATTGTGTTTGGCGGGCCTGGGCTGGATTCTCATCCACTAGCTCCGGTGTATGTGGCTGGCGTCCTAGCCACTTGAGCTACCAGTGCCTAACCGAAAGATTATTATTATTAATATTATTTGAGACAGAGTCTTGCCGTCACTCTAGGTTTAGTTCTGTGGTGTTATAGCTCACATCAATCTTAAAATCTTGGGCTCCAGTGGTTCTCCTGCTTCAGCCTCCCAAGTAGCTGGGACTAAAGGTGCCCACCACAACACCCGGCTAGTTTTTCTATTTTTAGTAGAGATGGGGTCTCTCGCTTGATCAAGCTGATCTCAAACTCCTGAGCTCAAGCAATCCACCTGCCTTGGCCTCCCAGAGTGCCTCTAAATGAAAAGATTGTCCTTTCCCATCAAATTGTCTTAGCATTATTGTCGGAAATCTTTTGACCATGAGTATGAGGAGTTTCTTCTGCACTCTCAGTTCCAGCCCAGTCGTCTATGTGTGTCCTTATGTTAGTTCCACATTGTCTTGATCACCACAGCTTTGTAGTAAGTTTTGAAATTGAGAAGTGTGAGTCTTTCAACCTTGTTCTTTTTTAAAATTGTTTTGGCTATTCTATATTCCTTGAATAACCATATGAATTTTAGAAGGAGTTTGTCAAATTTTGCAACGAAATAAAACAGAACAGCTGGAGAGGTCAGAAATGGTCAGATTTTGGCAAGATTCAGAAAATAACTTTGGCAGGACCTGGGATCTTAAGGCAGGTTCTGGGTTAAGGAGATGAAGGCTGAAAAGGGTCTTGTGAGAAGCAGACACAGTGGGCAGAGAGGCCATCACAGAGGAGAGGGCTTCTGGTGGCAGGTGGCCATGTGGCACAAGAAGAGCCTGCACAGATGATGGAGGAGATAATGGGCTGAGTGTTACCGCAGGAGGGGCACATAGTGGACCTCATGTGCCCTGTGGATGTGATGCAGTTGCTGTTTGGATGCAGAATGAAGTGGGGCCGCTGTAGTGAGGGGTGCAGAATGGCATGGGTGTATCAGGCTTCCTCAGAGATGGTTGTGGAGGTATGCAAACAGAGTGGTAGCCGCAGGACTATGGGGGGCAAGAAAGACTGTTTTTTAAAACATGAATGCTTCAAGCTTGTTGAAGAGTTGAAAAGAGTGATTAAATATTTCAGAGGATGTGGTAATGTTGGGACTCCTGGTACCTTTCATTTGGTAGTGGGAGGAGGGCACATAAAATCCATGTGCAAGGTTAGCATGACTCCATCTCCCCATGTGGGGATGGAGGAGGGCTGAGGGTTGAGGCCTGAGTCCCAGACGTGGCTTCGGTGTGGGAGAGCAGAGGTGTAGGCTCTCCTGGTGCCACCCCTTCCCCTCTTTGCATGCTGGGGGCAGAGGGAGCAGCCTTTGGGCCAGAGGCCTCAGTGGTCACCAGAGCCACGACACCTGTGGAGACACTGGGTTGATGCTCCACACTCACCACTAGGTCCTCACTTAGCCTTCCTAGCATTTGTTTTTTTAGGGGTAGGGAAGTTTTCATAGTAGAAGCCAAAACTGACCACCACAGGGACACCCTGTTTGCGGGGTATCATACCATCAGGGTAGGTTGCCTCAGGCCAATTCGAGCAACCCAGGAGGCATCATGGCAGATGTAGCCTCAGTGGGGTCCTCCATGGGGCTGTGCATGGGGAGCAATCCTGGCACCAGTATGAGGAGGAAGTGGGTGCTGCCGTGGGCCAGGCTGAGTGAGAGCAGAGGGCAGCCTGGAGGGCCTGGCCTGGGATCCAGCTCCAGGCCTGTGTGCTATGCTCCCTACAGAGTTAATGTGCAGGGCCTGGCTCAGATTGTCTTGGGTTTGCAGCACTGCTGCCTTTTTTAGGAAGGGATAGGCCAGGCTGCATTTGTCTGTGAGCATTTCCTGGGCCTCTGCTGGCATCTGGCCCAGAGAAGGAGGAGTCCCTTTCCAATGGACCCATGAACAGCCTTCCCAGCTGAGCAGGCCCTGTCTGTTCTGTTGAGTTTTTCTGCCAGCCATAGTCCTGTGACCATGAGTCTGGGGCCACTCAGGGGCAACACAGCCTGTAGGACTCAGGGTAGAGATGCCAGTTCCCTAAAGGGGGGTCACAGCTAGTGCCACCCTCCAATCCTAAGTGGCCTGTTATCTGAGAGACTGCTCAGGATGTGGTGGCCTTTATGCTTGGTCTCCAGTCTGCATTAGTGACCAGGGATTCAGATTACCTCAGAGACTTAGGCATCCTAAAGGAAGGGTCTGCCTTGGTAAAAGCCTCCCCTGCACTTTAGATTCTTGTTAAGAAAGACAGTGTTGACCATAAGGCAGTGATTCCCCCAGGCATTCACTGAAGGCTCTTTCCATCCAGACCTCTTAGCCTCCACATAGTTCTTTCCCTTCTACCTTGCATGGCACAGTGCAGTGTCCACAGAGCAGCCCTGCTGTGGAAGGGGCTGCTGTGTGGAGCCCTACAATTCTGTGCAGTTTTACTTTGGTCTGCGACCTTGCACATCTTTGGTGCACAGGGGCTTGATATGCTGCCTGAGGAGCGGTGTATGCCATATCCAGACAGGAGGATCTTGTCTGGGGTGGAGCATGGTAAGTCCACGTGGCAAGTCCCAGTGGGAGACCAGGAGGGCCAAAGGAGAAGACGTGGCACACCTCACTGGACTTCTGCTAGTAACTGTTGTTTGCTGGCAAGAAATTCCCCGGAAAAAGGAGGCAGAATCATGTTGCGGTTGAGCTGGGTACATGTGAATGTGGTTCTGAGCATGAGTGTGTGCTTTGACCAATGTATGCTGCATGTCCCAGGAGTGTGGTGCAGAGGTCCTCACCAGCACACAGGAGCCAGTCTGCTCCCCTGCCCAGACACTCAGTGGCTTTGCTGCTTGTTGTGGTGGGGTGGAAGTGGCTCTTTGGAGGGGCACATGATCCTAATACTTTGCCTGAGCAAATGTAGGACATCAGGGCTGCCAAGCCCCAAGTTGCGAGTGATGTGAGTAATGGAGAATTCCAGGGGGCTTCATTTCCACACTCTATGCAGTGGGTGGGGGGCAAAGTCCCAGCATTTCTCCCATCAGACAGAAAACTGGAGATCTCTTTGTGGGGATACTTTTGTAGCTCATACCTACCTGGCATCTATGAGCAGAACTCAGCAGACTCGGAGTTGTGCTCAAGAAGCTTCTCTGGAGTATCTCGCCACAGGGCAAGACCTGTATCCTTCCCTCCAGCTATCATGGACATGCTCCAGGTGCCCTGCACAGGAAGTTCTGCTAGAGTCTTGCAAATCAGCCCAGTGTATAGGTTTATGTCTGCTGTCCTGTGTGGATACTCAGAAATTGAGTCCTGTGCGCTTGGGGACCTGTCTCTCAGCTTCCACTGTTACCACAGAGGAGATACACGGAGTCCCCATCTTCTGTCACCAGGCAGGAAGCTCCATGACCAGCCCTTCCCAATCTTCCTATGTGCTTATCCTCCTTGTCCTCCAAACCCCTTCTCCTGTGCTGGGTCTTCCTCTTAACCCCCTCAAGCTGTTGGCTACATCTGCCTGGCAAGGTCAGTGCCCTGGGGGGTCACTAAATGATGCCCTTTATCCCTGCCATAGGGTTAAGGATCCGGTTACCTAATGGGCAGGGTTGTCCTGTGTGGAGGCACCTCACAGTGCTCAGTGCTGACGACCAGTGACAGATGGGACCCAGAGGGCCCAAAGGTCTTGGGTTGTGGGGAAAAACCCACAGTCCATGTCTCACTAGTCAGGGCCTTGGAGCATGTGCTTAAAGCCCTGTTATCACAGCAGTCACCTATGGTTGGTGACTCTTAGCACATAGTAGGTGCCAAGGCCTAGTGGCCACCCTTTCCTTTGACGCCTTGCATTTTGCTGTCTTGAATCTTCCGTCTGTCCTTATACCCTGGAAGGTAATCCACCCCCTTTAATGGCCTGGAGTCATTTCCAGATAACAAGAGTGTGCTGTGGCCAGAGCCACAGGGTTGCCCAGGGCCAGGAGTGGTGGAATTCTGAGAAAAATAGCATTTGGGGAAGTACATAAAAAATGTAAGGAAAAGGAAAATGAGGGATATACCAGTGTGCTTGGCCTGGTTTCAGCAGAATCCAAGCTCACTTCCAAGGAGAAACTGAAAGCAGAGTACAGAAATATTCATTTCCTGTTTTTATTGTTGGTTATTTAATGACCTTCCTTTGAAATGCCGCTGCAGTTGTAGAAGGCAGGTTGCCATGGAAACAGAGTGACAGCAGGGAATAGGTACACAATGCATTTCTTTGTCATGTCCAGCTGATGCATTCAGCCTCTGCTTAGACGTGTGAATCTATGTAAGGAATTAAATATTAACTGGAGGCATCACCCGAAAGAGGCAGCAACACTGCCGAGAAAAGATGCTGAAAAGGAGGGCAAAGGACACTGGTGGGGCCCAGGGCTCCAGTGGGATGCAAAGCCTATTGGGTCCTTGGTGGGTGGGTGGGGTGTCACTTCCTTCCAACAGTGGGTTCCAGAGAAGTTGTGCAAAGCAATTGCCTGCCTGCCTCCTTTCCTTCCTTCCTTCCTCCCTTCCTTCCCTCTTTCCCTCCCTCCCTCCCTTCCCTCCATCCCTCCCTCCCTCCCTCCCTTCCTCCCTCCTTCCCTCTCTCTCTTTCTTTCTTTCTGCAAATGGATCTATGCTGTGCATTCTTTTGTGGTCAGTGAAGGATCTGGTTGTAATGTGAATCATTACTCATTAGCTCATTTTCAAAGTTGGAATTTGAATGCTATGTGTTCTCGAGGTAGATGTGGGGCTCACCTGATGTGCGAGGCACCCCTGAGAGGAATAGCCCTGTCAGTGGGGACCAGCCTCCCTCAAGGCACAAGGCAGCACCAGCCCTGTAGTGGGGAAGAGAACAGGTGCTGGAGAAGCCCAAGTCAGAAAAGCGTTTTCTCTTGTCTCTGGAAGAGCCAGGGGTCATGATCTTGTCCATTTTTCTGGTTGCTCCATAAAGGAGAGGCTGTATAAATGCCTTGTGAAAATGGCCCCAGTGCCTTATTTCTCCCCTTAGCCAGCATGTCTGACTGTCATCAGCCTCCCCTTTTCCTTTTTTTGAGACAGAGTCTCATTATATCACCCTCGGTAGAATGCTGTGGTGTCACAGCTCACAGCAGCCTCAAACTCTTGGGCTTAAGCAATTCTCTTGCCTCAGCCTCCTAAGTAGCTGGGACTACAGGTGCCCACCACAACACCCAGCTATTTGTTTGTTGCTGTTGTCATTGTTGTTTAGCAGACCCGGGGTTGGGCTCGAACCCGCCAGGCTTGGTAGGTGGCTGGCGCCCTACCCACTGAGCTGCGGGAGCTTCCCTTTTTCTGACCCTGTATCTTTTTAAATTCTCAGAAAATGAGTTCCGGGGTGAGCTGCTAAACCAGAGGTGGACACACGGAAGCAAGGCCAGCAGCTGTAGGACCTCAAGACACCTCCTAGGCAGACACAGCAAGGTGAGGCACTCGGAGGTGGCCTGTACTGAGCACCCGCAGGCTGCCTGTGCAAAGCTTCTTCTTGGTTCCCAGGCATGAAGCACAAAGTGAGGAGGTGACTTTTGGTCTACTCATCAAAAAGATTAGATTAGGTGAAGGATAAATGGAGATTAGATCATCAATGATCTAGTCACTTTAAAATTAAAGGAAGAGCCTGGGCGCATTGGCTCACACCTGTAGTCACAGTGCTTTGGGAGGCTGAGGTGGGGGATTGCTTGAGGCCAGGAGTTCAAGACCAGTCTGAGCAACATAGTGAGACCCAGTCTCTACAAAAAATAGAAAAATTAATTGGGTGTCATGACACGCCCGTAGTCCCAACTACTTGGGAGGCTGAGGTAGAAGGATCTCTTGAGCCCAGGAGCTGGAGGCTGCAGTGAGCTGTGATGCTGCTGCTGTACCCCAGCCTAGGCTATAGAGCAAGACCCTGTCTAAAAAGAAATAAATACAATAAAGAAGAAAAATGATTCTGAGTACATTCAAACTAAGACCGCAGATCTCACCTTCCAGCCAATTTCCTGCTTTTGAAGTATAATCACATCTTTGCTTCTGAATGTGCGTCAACAACCTGTTCTTTGTTCACCCTATTTTACCTGGGCGGGCTGAGTCCTTTTGGGCCTCAATTCAGGCTTTGCTGCAGGAACACATCATGAGGTCAGTTTGCCTTGTTTCTTTTCTTTTCTTTTCTTTCTTTTTTTTTTTTTTTTGAGACAGAGCCTCAAGCTGTTGCCCTGGGTAGAGTGCCTTGGCATCACAGCTCACAACAACCTCCAACTCCTGGGCTTAAGCGATTTGCTTGTCTCAGCCTCCCAAGTAGCTGGGACTATAGGCGCCTCCCACAATGCCCGGTTATTTTTTGGTTGTAGTTGTTATTGTTGTTTGGCAGGCCTGGGCTGGATTCAAACCCTCCAGATTTGGTGTATGTGGCTGGCGCCTTAGCTGGTTGAACTACAGGCGCCAAGCCTGTTGGCCTTGTTTCCCTGTGATGTTCCTGAGTGGAGGCAGATGGTGCCTGCCTTCTCTATCTGCCCAGAGCCTAGGATGGAGGAGATCAACTCCCTGCCTCCCCAGGGACATTCCCTCACCCTGGGGCATCACAAAAGCTCACAACCTGTTCCCCCACTACCCACCCTGGAACTCCCTCCAACAAGCTGGGCCAGGTTCCTCAGGAGTAGAAGTGGAGGCTGACAACAGGCTTGGGGGCATCCTTTCTCAGATAGGGTTCTGACCCTCATCTTCTTGGCATAAAAGTGGTTTCCAGCAAGGATCCAGCTGACACCCAGGTCATGGCCACCAAGACAGTTGTGGCCCAGGGTGGAATGCAAGTTCTCTCCCAGTTGAGGAGAGAACTTGCATTTTACTTCCCAAACCTAACATTTTTCTTTTGAATCAGGAGTTAAGAATATACGTGTGGTGGTTTTTGGCTCATGAAGGGTCATCAGAGCTCTGCTGAACCAAGGTGGAGCCTGAGAAGGCCCAAGGAAAAGCCAGTAATACTGACACTGTCTTTACTTAAAGTTTTGGTATTTTGTTTATCCTGGACTTTTTGCATTAGTCTTGATATTTTAAAAATACTGAATTAAAATGTCATTTATCTTGGTCATTGGGTTTTTGGCCTCACCCTATCTCACGCCTGAGGACTCATGCAGTACTGCCTGGCATGAAACCACATGACCAGGGGTTCTAAGTGAAGTGGTGCCTGCCCTTATCCAGTGCAAGTCTGTCTCCCCATGGTCAAGGTGTGACAAGCTCAGAGGGTTTAGAAGCTGCCACGGACAAGGTATGATTGTCCAAACCACTGGCTATGAACAGCCTGTGGTACCTGCTTGGGTTCTTCTGGCACCACCACTGTTCATTGATGCTCTGTTTGAGAATTATTTTCCTCTATTTTGGGCACAGAGGGCTTGAGTTGCTGCTCTGAGTAGAGAAGGTAAGAGGAAGAGTGGGGCAGAGAAGGGGAGGATGTGAAAGGGTCAATTTCCCAGAAGGCTCTGGGGTTGGTGCAGGTGATTTCTGAGGAGGTGGCAGCACGGAGCTAAGTGGTGGCCAAGTGCATCCCACAGCCACAGAAGCATTAGAATCAACCTTTTGGGGGCTGACCAAAGACAGCAGGTGGGTAAAGCAAGGAGCCAGCACAGGAGAGCAACCTGCCATGTGCCTGAGTTCAGCACTAGGCATGTGGACAGCTCAGAACTGAAGGGGTAGCCAGATAAAAGGTAGGTGGTAGTTTGTTAGGGGGAGTGCAGGCTTTCCTGGCACAAAAAAGCACCATTATGGGCTCCAAACTGCATAAATCCAGTGGATGACTATAGAATTATGAAGTCAAGGAGAAGGGTGATTGCATGGGCATTTAGTCAGTACTTTTTTCTGCCACATGGGAGGAGCCTTTGGCAAGCAAGACTGGGTGTGTCCCTTCTGGCCTGCCTCACTTAATGTTGCTGGATGTTACCTTGGGTGGGTAGAAATTCTATTAATGCTGAATTTTTTAACAGGTGGGTGCATATATGCCTGCTTCATCAAGGTGTCCATTATGTAGCTATAAGTTTTGATTTGGGGGTTGGAGTAAGCCAGAATCCCATGATTAGAGTAGTCAGGAGAATCTCTCCTAAGACATGTTAAATAATCCCCCATGGGGGGTGGCGCCTGTGGCTCAAAGGAGTAGGGCATTGGCCACATATACTGGAGGCAACAGGTTCAAACCCAGCCCTGGCCCCAAACTACAAAATAATAATAATAATGATGATTCCCCATGGGGATGTCCTTTCTGTATCCCAAGGAGGGGGCAGATCTATCCAGCTGCAAGCAGGTTAAACCATGGAGTCTCAGGAGAATTTCAGACATGTATCATATATCCTCCAAAGGGGAGGACAGAGCTGTGACTGCAAGGAACCAGGGAGTGCTGCAATGCTGTTTTGGGGGTGGGCAGGGTGAGGACATGTAGATTGGCCTCAGAGATTCAGAGAATGGAAAACAGGATGCTTGCTGGGTCTTTTGAGGTAGCAGGCTTTCTGCATCTGCTCTGTGGGCTGCGCTGGGATGCAGGAGCATGTTTGAGAGAAAGGAAAGGGGGGCTGGATGCCGTGACTCATGCCTGTAATCCAGGCTGAGGCAGGAGGATCACTTGAGTTCAGGAGTTCGAGACCAGGCTAAGCAAAGTAAGACCCCATCTCTACTAAAAATACAAAAATTAGGTAGGCATTGTGGCAGGTGCCTGTATAGTTTCAGCAACTTGGGAGGCTGAGGCCAGAGGATCATTTTGCCTAGCAGTTTGAAGGCACTATCCATGGCGACAGAGTGAGAATCTCTCCCTCTCTAAAAAAAAAAAGAAAGAAAGAAAGAAGAAGAGGAGGAGGAGGAAGAAGAAATAGAAGAAAGGGAAGGGGGAGGCCATATAGGCAGGCAGCAAATGATGCCATTAGAATGAGAGGGCAAGGCAGCACTTGAAGGCTGCTTTTTAGTTGCTGAGTGGAGCCCCTCCCCAGTCCCACCATCCACTGTGCTGCTCCCTCCCACACAAGTGTGCTGCTCCCAGGCCACACTGTGGCTCTCTTCCTTCTGGGCAGGGGCTACCTGTGGTCCCCTAGGGGTCAGTGGATGCTCCCCTCCCTTTCAAGGTCTCTGGGAGACCTCTTTAGGAAGAGGCTACACCCTCCCACAGGGATGCTGACCTGTATAATCTGTTTTGCTCCCAGTTAACACATGTTAAATAAAGTAAGACACTAATATGCCTCCCCTCCTAGCTCAGGGCTGAGGCGAGTAGTCCCTCAGTGTCAGGAACCCAACACCTCCAACTAGAGGCTCCCACATGCTGTCCCTGTGCCATCCCCCTCTGGCTGCTCCTCTACACCCACCTAGTTCCAGAGATGTTTCAAACCACCCCACCATTCATTCATTGATTCGTTCATTCTTCCACCTGTCCATCTACCCATTCTCTCTGTGCGAGACCAGTGGTCTTGCAACCATGAATAATTGAGCTCATTTCAGATTGATGTGAGGACCCTGAGGGAGAAGAGGTAGAGAGCAGATAAGTGAGTGGGAAAGAGGTGGTGCTGTCACCCAGGGATGCTCCCAGCCCATCTGAGTTTCTCCCTCCTGCACATCCTCCCTACTTCCACTTGGCCCTCAAGCCTCAACGGCTCCCTCACCCTGAGCACCCCTTACCTCCCTGGAGTAATGCATAAACCTTGGGGATGCCAAGGCTGGTGCCTCCAGGGCAAGGACACCTAATAGGGTTTCCCTCTGGATTCTGTCCTTGGGGTTGCCCGTGGCCATCACTACAGAAGGGAAGGGGTGTGTTGTGAGTTGGAGGGGGGAGCTCTTCAGCCCTGAAGGCCCTGGAGAAAGCATGAAAAAAGAGTGAAAGAGGGAGAGAGACAGAGAGACAGAGACAGAAGGAGGCAGAGACCTAGAGAGAGACAGAGGCAGAGACAGAGACAGACAGAGACAGAGAGATATGAAAAGAGAGGATGAGTAAGCAAGGAGGAAGAGGGGCACCCACTATGGATATCCCTGAGCTTGGGTTGGGGGATTGAAATATTAATTAGAGCTGTAAGACATGTTCTCAGTGGCAGAATGAAGTTGGCATCAGAGAAACAGAGCAGACGTGGCTCTTGAGGTTGCTGGCCTGGTGATAAGAGTGGGGTGAGGTTCGCCTGTTTCAACAAAAGGGCCTTTTCACCCTTAAGGGGAGGGGACTTTGAATTATTTGTGGGATGTACAAAAACAGGGACTTAATTGGTTCATGCTTAGAACAAGTAAATGGTTTTCTAAAAAATCAACAAGAAATCGAGAAGTGTCTCATTGTCTTTGTACCATTGAGCTGTCCTTTTAGGCACACCTGCCATGGGAGTGCAGGCAATAGGCCTGGGGCTGTGGCCTGTGATCAGTTAGGGTGAGTCTGGAGGGTGCTGGTCATTTGCCATATAGGGGCACTGATGCTGAGGCAGGAGGACAGCAAAGAGCCCACCTCTGTAGTACTTTTAGCTCTTCTGAAAAGGATGATGTTAATCACATGATGCTGGTTTTATAAGTTTTGCTTAGGTGCTCTCATGTCAGCCTGCACTGCTCATCCCAAACAGCCCAGAAATCAGTTTCTCTGCTTCATTGTTGATGTCCCAAGTCATCCAGCTCTTACAAACTCATTCTCATATTAAAGAGCTTGGTTTTCCTCCTTTAGTTCAATTTTCCCCCTTTTAATATCAAAGCTCCATGCGCCAAAGAGAACTTCTTGCTCATTGACCATTGATGCAGATAAATTGAGAATGGAAAGGTGCTCAGCAAAGTGGATGCCGCAGCTGTGAGCTTCATCAATGGGCACTCACAGTTTGCAAGCAGTGCCCATTATATATCCCTGCAACCCTCTCTATTCTCTGCTCTTTGAATAATTTATCTGCAGGAAATCCAAATTGCCAAGGCATGCTATAACCTAGCAGAAGGCTTGCCAATTTCCTTGGGAAAACTGACGCACATAAAAAAGCTGTAGATTGCATTTCGGCTGAATGTAGGCACCCAGCAATCAGACACATCAGCCCCATTGTGTGGCCTGCATCGGAAGGCATCACACACGGGCTCAGAGCAGGCAACATTTGAAGGCTAAAAATGTAATGAAGTCTCTGTGACACCTGCTCCTCTCTTCACTTTAAATGTGAGCCATTGGTCCATGGGGAACCCCTGCTTTAAAATAGAACTCATAGCCATTGTCTTCTACTCTATTGGATCGCGGTGACAAACGCCAGCTCACAGCACTGTGCTCCATAGCCTGGACCCGACAGGTTGCATAAATTACACAGGTTTTGATTTTTCTTCCTTAACAAATTGCATAAATCATTATGTGTTAGTGCTGCCAAAAGGGGGAGGTTCACTTTGCAAGTCTTAGCTTTCTAATTGGGGGAATTTTGTTTTCTTTCTTCCCAGGTGGTATTGTAGACATTTGTCTCTTGCTGGCTTTTAGAGATTAGAGGCCCATTTAAGATGGGGGCTCCTGAGCCCCCTCCCACAACCTCCCCCTCCTTCCCTCTGCTACATTTTTCCTACTATTCCTTTGACAGCCTCACACATGGAGCCTAGGGCTACCCTGGTGCCTGTGGCCTGGGACAGGTGTGGGTTTGCTACCTCCCCTTCCTAACCACGTTGACAGGTGGTGAAGGGGGCTGCTCCCCTCCTGGCTCCCTAGGGGATAGAACCCTCCCCCTAGGCCTCACTCCCTGGGAGAAGATTGTTTTGCATAACATGGCATACTGAGTATATAGGATTTGTCATGGGTGACACAGGACAAGAATTCTGTGTGATGACCTATAGCCTTTGAGGGCCCGTTTGTGACCCTTGTCCCTAAGCATGTTCTTTCTGTGACTGTCACCCTCCTGAGGAATCTCCTTTGACTCCCTTGTAGGACACTGCACTGGGAAGTGTCCCTGTGGATCGTGGTCAGATTTGGGGAATGTAGGTGTGTGAGGACCTGATAGGCTCAGGCAAGGTGGCCAGATCCTTGGCCAGAGGACATGTGGGCTGGCTGTTCCTAATAAGATGACCCTAGTGTGTTGGGGGCATTCATGCTTTCAGCCGAGTGGGAACATGCTCTGAGCTGGTGACTATGTCTGTGGTAGGTGACTGCCCTGGTGCCTTAGCATTTACCAGATGAGGGAAGTAGTGGGTGTCACTCCTCGCCTGGCCAGGGGACCCTGATGTTACAAAACACTAACATCTGTGAGGATTCAGTGGGGGAGCCCTGTGCTCCAGCCTTTGTTGGCATGTGCACTGTAGCCCTTTGCTGAGGGCCAGTGCTATGCCGGTACATTTTGAGCCCGGCAGCACCTCCCTATGCTGACCCAGCTGTTGCTCTTGGTCCCAGGCCTCTCCTGTGAGCCCATCCTAGTTATTCTGTGGCACAAAAGTACCTTTGCTGTCAAAGCTTGGGCCAGAAAATGGCCAGAAATTTCTGATGGTTCTGCACTTGGAAGGCACTGGCTGTTTTCTTATTAATATTGTGCTTATTTTTTGTTTGCAGATGAGCTTAGAAAATGATGATAAGCGAGGTCGTACCCGATCCAAGGCTCTCCGAGGTGAGTACTGCAGCCCCCTGCCAAGTCTGGCCATGAGTCCTAGGCCCTCAGCTGCTGCCTTCTCTGACACTGTAAGTGCCACTCTCTTCACCTATTCTCCCCATGCAGGGACACTGTCCTCTGCGTTGGTGCTTGGGGGCCCAGGCCTCCTCAGTTTCTTCCATCCTTGGAGGGTGGTAGGGCTGGGCTTTGAAGCTGGTGTCTGGGGCAGAGATGTGGGGATAGACCCAGCTCTATAGAGCTCAGTCTTCTGTTTGGAAAGAGGAGGCCACCTGCCTTGTGTCCCCAGCCTCTCCCCTCCTAGGAAGGCAGTCTTGGTGCTGACAGGGATCAGGAGGCTGTGGACTGAGTTGCTGTGGAGTGGGGAGCAGAGTGGCTGAGGCGTTGCTCCCTGCAGCAGGACTGGAGCCCCCCTTGTTCAGTCTCCCTTGCTTGGCACCTGGGGCTTCCTGCTGTGCCCCTGGAGGCATCCCTGCATGTTTGCAGGCAGTGCTCCAGCACTGCCTGGCCATTTGACCGTCTGTCATCTTCTTTCCTCGACTTGATCTGTTTCCTGGCAAAAGCTGACTTCTGTTATAGCCAGAGATGGAAACCATCCCTGCACAGAGGGCCCAGGGCCCTTGTCATAGGTGGAGCACTTGTTTCAGTCTGCAAAACTGCCAGGCCCCACAACTGGAGTCATTGACATTCCAAGAGGTCAGGGAAGGGTGGGGGCCCTGGAAAAGCAGTTTGGTTTTCCCTAGGATTGCTTTCATTTGTCCTTGGCACACCTCTCAGGTATTTGTCTTAGTTTGTGCTGTTAGGGAAACACACCTTCTAAGTCCAAACTTTTTTCCCTGTTTCTCTCTCTTGCCCAGGACCCCCAGAAAGCACAGCTGCAGACCTCAGGTAAGGAAGCCATCCTGTTAGCACCAAGCATTACCCATGTGCCTGTGACCCTGTACAAGTCCTAAATTTTCAAAATGAGGTCTTCTTGGATAGAATGAATACCCCTCTGCAAGCCCCTACTCTCCCTAATAAGCTGCCTTCCTCCTGGTCCTGCTATCTTGGCTCTCTGTCTCTGCAGTTTTTTACTTTCTTGGCCTCATCGGGAGGTGTCCTAGCCTCAGAGCAAGGACACAAGTTTTCTCACACCTGCATACCACCTGGACTGTCACAATAGTCCCTGACACCAGGAGCAAGGTGTTCTGTTGGTGGAATCTCCTAAGGGTCCTTTGTCAGATGGTTGCAGGTCCAGGGTGGCCAGAGGTGAGAGAGCAGGGTCTTTTCCATCCCAAGTCTTCATGACACCACATGCAGACTCTGGCAGTATATACAGATGGTCTAGCTGACTGGGCTCTATGACTGTTTCCTTCTCACTTCTTAGGGTCACAGATTCTCATTAAACTGTGAACAAATCCTGGGTAGGGATTATCTTACTCTTCACCGCACAGTTTTGGAGTGAATGGCTTTTGCCCATCAGGGAAATAAGAAGACCACAAAGTTTGCCTTGTGTCACAGAAGGGAAACACAGGGTAGGGGGCAGGGGAGGGCGTGTCTGCCCAGCCCTGGAGGTTGTAACTTACAGGGCAGGGGGTGTGGCAGTGGACACAGCCCTGAGCCCCACGCTCTGCAGTGTCCGCTTGTGTCAGTCTTGGTTCTCTGGGAATTTCATGGAAGCACTGCCTGACAGTGTTATCATCCCGTTTTTGAAATGGGGTTAAAGTTTATCCAACTGGAAGAGCTGACACTCAGGCTCTACTCCTGGAAGCCCACACCTGGATCACAGGTGTGGGTGAGGTGTGCTGCAGCCATATACCAGCATTCTGGTCCTCAGGGCTTTGTGTGCCCCTCAAACACAGAGGGGTCCAGCTCCCTGCAGGGGACACACTGCCTGATGGCCTAAAGTGCTGAAGAAGTAGAGGCTATGATGCCACCTGACACTTGGAAAGCCCAGGGAAAGGGGAGGAGGTATCTCACTACATTTGCCTGGGGACCTCTCAGGGGCAGGGAAAGCTGTCCTAGGCTCTTGGCTTAGGACTTGATCCTGGGTTCAAGGATGCTCTAGGTTTTGGTAGCTGTCTAAGTTCTGGTAGAGTTGGAAAGGCAAATCCAAATGGCTGGGTGTTCTTTTATAATTTTGAAACAGTGGAAAGAAAAATGACTTATTTGTTTTGAAACATTCTGAGAGAAGACTTGGCCAGCCTAAGTCAGGGGTTGTGTGGACATTTGGACTCTGCTACTTTCATTAATCTTATAGTCTCAATCTAACTACTTGGTGGTGCTGAGACCCTCAAATTTTATAATGGAGAAACTAGGGCAAGGGCATGCTGTCCTGTGTTCTGACAACAATTTCTTCAGCAGTTTTGTTTTTGAAAAGTGCTACTTGGTGGCTCAGCACCTGTGGCTCAAGCGGCTAAGGCACCTGCCACATACACCTGAGCTGGAGGGTTTGAATCCAGCCTGAGCCCGCCAAACAACGACAGCTGCAACCAAAAAAAAAAAAAAAAAAAAAAAAAAAAAGCCGGGCATTGTGGCGGGCGCCTATAGTCCCAGCTACTTGGGAGGCTGAGGCAAGAGAATTACCTAAGCCCAAGAACTGGAGGTTTCTGTGAGCTATGACATCACAGCACTCTACCGAGGGTGATAAAGTGAGACTCTGTCTCT
>CAUYQV010147753.1:0-11493 GCA_963574575.1 Galagoides demidoff | reverse complement strand
ATGTTTATTAAAAACAGACATAAACATTGCTTCTTGGCCTTTTGGCTAAGATCAAGAGTAAAAATTGACATAAACAAACAAAACCGGCTCGGCGCCTGTGGCTCAAGTGGCTAAGGCGCCAGCCACATACACCTAAGGTGGCAGGTTCGAATCCAGCCCAGACCTGCCAAACAACAATGATGGATGCAACCAAAAAAAAAAAAAAAAATAGCCGGGCGTTGTAGCAGGCCCCTGTGGTCCTAGCTACTTGGGAGGCTGAGGCAGGAGACTCGCTTGAGCCCAGGAGTTGGAGGTTGCTGTGAGCTGTGATGCCACGGTACTCTACCCAGGGGGATAGCTTGAGGCTTTGTCTCAAAAAAAAAAAAAAAAAAAAAAACCTGTACAAAAAAAATTCCCAAATCACTTATTACTTTGAAACAGTAATTCTGATAGGCATTATCGCCTGGGGCCCCCTCTGCCTCTGCCTCCACCTCGGCCTCTTCCTGCAACCGCTTCCCTTTTCTTAGATTTCACTTTAGGTTCAACATCCACAAGTAGTATATCCAGAGGTAAACTGTCTGGTAGAATAAAATATCCAATGTTATTTCCTCGAATACTCAGTGTTTCTAGCTGTGCAGGTTCTCTGTTCTTCAGGGTCATTTTCACAGCTTTAAGATGTGTATTCATGTTGACATCTACACCTGGGATTGTTCCATGGACCTGTGTTCCATTCTTCAATGGTTACAGTTCATCAAAAATCTCACAAGCTTCATCCTGGTGGTGCCGTCACCCTTCGGGTCAGACAGCAAACAGAATCCAACAACCTTAGACCCTTAGACTAACCGACTTCTTTTTTTTTTTTTTGAGACAGAGTCTTAAGCGGTCACCCTGCTAGAGTGCTATGATGTCATAGCTCACAGCAACCTCCAATTCTCAGGCTCAAGAGATCCTCCTGCCTCAGTTTTTCTATTTTTAGTGGAGATGGGGTCTTGCTTTTGCTCAGGCTGGTCTCAAACTCATGAGCTCAAGCAATCTGCCTGCCTCAACTTCCCGAAATGCTAGGATTACAGGCAGGAGCCACCGCCCCCAGCCCCTTCATATTAATCTGAAATAAATTTTTTTTTCTTAGAGACAGAGTTTCATTTTATTGTCCTCGGTACAGTACCATGGCATCACACAGCTCACAGCCACCTCCAACTCCTGGGCTTAGGTGATTCTTTTGCCTCAGCCTCCTGAGTAGCTGGGACTACAGGTACCTGCCACAATGCTCGGCTATTTTTTTGTTGCAATTTGTCCGGGGCCAGGTTTGAACCTGGCACCCTCAGTATATGGGGCGAGTGCCCTACCCACTGAGCACAGGCACTACCCCAAAAATAAATTTTTTTTTAAAAGATGGCAAAGTGATGTCAATAGTTTAGGTGCCTATTTTGATTAATTCTACTGTTTCTTAAGATATAAATAAAAATTTTTATTCGAAATCAGATAATTCATATTTGATGACCTCATTTTAGTAATGGATTGTGTTACAATGGCTACAGTGCCACTAGGAGGAATTTTTCAGCTCCATCGCCATATGGAGCCATAAGTAAATGTGGTCGATTGTTAACCAAAACATTGACGTACCTTGTGTGATACCCAGACTCGTTAGTTTTCGGTGCAGTATCAAAAAATGTGCTTGATTATCTGATCAAGGCTATTGGAACATTATTCTTTTGTCCATACAAGAAGCTGTGTATGTATATGAGACTGGATTTTCTTTCTTCTTTTCTTTCTTTTTTTGAGACAAGAGTCTCATTATGTCACCCTCGGTAGAGTGCTATAAAATCACAGCTCACAGCAACCTCAAATTCTTGGGTGTAAGCAATTCTCTTGCCTCAGCCTCCCAAGTAGCTGGGACTACAGGTGCCTGCCACAATGCCTGGCTATTTTTTTGTTGCAGCTGTCATTGTTGATTTAGTTGACCTGGGCTGGGTTTGAACCTGCCAGCCTGGGTGTATTTGGCAGGCGCGCCCTACCCACTGAGCTACGGGAGCCTCCCAAAATTGGATTCTTTTCACATGTTTCTACCAAACAGCATTGCACAACAACAAACAAAAAGTACAAACAGGCCTGGCATGATGGCTCAGGCCTGTAATCTTAGCACTCTGGGAGGCTGAGGCAAGTGGATTGCTTGAGCTCAGGAGTTCAAGACCAGCCTGAGCAACAGCAAGACCCTGTCTCTACTAAAAACAGAAAAATTAGCCAGGTGGTGTAGCAGGTGTAGTCCCAGCTACTTGGAAGGTTAGGGAAAGAGGATCACTTGAGCCCACGAGTGAGATTGCTATGAACTATGACATCATGGCACGCTATGCAGGTTGACAGAGTGATACTGTGTCTCAAGAAATAAAAATAAACTAAGGCCTCAGTTCCTGGCTGGTATTAGCCAGGGGCTTCCTTCAATTCTTTGCCATAAGGCAACCCAGAATATGCTAACTGACTTTCCTCAAAGCAATAGGAAACAAGTGTGAGAAATAGCAAGTAAGATGCAAGTCAGTTTGGATTTTGGCACAAGGGTGGGCAGGTGTTTGGGTTGTTTCTCTTTGTTGTGTTGTGTTTGTGGAGCTAGAGTCTTCCTCTGTCACCCATGCCAAAGTGTAGTGGTTATATCATAGATCACTGTAGCCTCAAACTCCTGGGCTGAAGCAATGTTTTTGCCTCAGCCTCCCAAATAGCTGGGGCTACAGATGTATGCCGCTATGCCAGGCTAATTATTTTTATTTTAGAGATGCTGTCTTGTTGTGTTGCCCAAACTGGTCTCAAATTCCTGGCCTTAAACAACCCTCCCATGTCTAACTTCTAAAGTATTGGTATTATGCAGTTAGCTAAGACATGAGCATGGTGGGGGGAAGCAGACTATTCTGGGCTGTTTTATTTATTTATTTTTTTGAGACAGAGTCGCACTTTGTCGCCCCTGGTAGAGCACCATAATGCTTGTCTATTTTTTTTAGAGACGAAGCCTTGCTCTTGTTCAGGCTGGTCTCAAACCTGTGAGCTCAGGTGATCCACCTGCCTTGGCCTCCCAGAGTGCTGGGATTACAGGCGTGAGCCTCTGTGCAGGGCCCATTGCGGGCTTTTTTTTTTTTTTTTGAGAATAGAAATTTATTTCATACCATTGACACTTTAAAAATCATTATTGGCCTTCACACAAATGATCCTTTGAATTATATTGACCAAGACTGCAGTTGAGAAGTTTGAGAAATAAGGTTGAACCATACCCTACACTTTCCACGAAAGGACTGATCAACAGGAACTTTCCATAAAAACAAGAAAAGGAGAAGTGGGTGAATACCCTATATAATTGATCGATACCTTATTAATATCCTAGGGACTTTCCAAAGAGGAAGTTAGTCAAAAATAGCATGAAATCAGCTCAGCCAAGACCTTAGGCAAACCAATCAGTGAACAGAAGAGGCAAACGGGACTTTCCAGAAAGAAGTTGACACTTCCCCAAAATCAAGTATAAAAAAGGCTGAGTTATCCCCAAGGCCTGCAGCCACTAGGGCAAGGCCCAGCTAGCTGCAAGTCATTAAGAAACTTTGCTTGAGTTTATATTTGTTTTTTATTAATTATTTAAGTAATCACCTCCTTGAACCACCCTATCAATCTTAACACTGGGATTATAGGTGTGAGCCACCACACTCAGCTAAAAGTCAGTTTTTATGTAACTTAATCTCAAAAGTGACATCCACATTCTTCCTATATTATGTTTGTTAGAAGTGAGTCACAGAGTTCCAGCCCACTCTCAAAGTGAGGGAGTTACCCAAGAGCGTAAATATTAGGATAATTAGGGACCATCCTACAGGCCGCCTACCACAGCCTTTTCCTAATTCACTCCTAAATTGTTCCATCTTTGTGGACAACCTGAATGGAACCATGGCTCTTTTGTTGGACCAGAGTAGCTCAATACTTACCACACAGAAGCCTGGAAGCCTGGCCCCTTGGCCAAGATAAGGATGAAATGCAAAATGTACTAGTGATTTAGTGATTTATAATGTGCTTTTTAAAAGTTCTTGACTGGTGCAGTGGCTCATGCCTATAATCCTAGCACGCTGAGAGGCCAAGCTGGGTGGATTGCTTGAGCTCAGGAGTTCAAGAGCCGCCTAAGCAAATCAAGACCCTGTCTGTACTAAAAATAGAAAAAAAATAAAACTAGCTGGGCAGCAATGGTGGATGCCTATAGCCCCCAGCTACTCAGGAGGCTAAGGCAGGAGGCTCTCTTGAGCCCAGGAGTTTGAGGTTGCTGTGAGCTATGATGATGCCATGGCACTCTACCCAGGGCAACAGAGTGAGACTTTGTCTCAAAAAAATAAAGCAATAAAAGTTCTGAGGCCCCTTTAGTAGTTTGTCTATACTGTATATTGCCATATATGTAAGATACACTTGGTTTAACCAGTGACCTTGCCTGGTTGCAGGTAACACTGCAGGGTATAAAAAAACTCCTCAGTAAACTTGTGCCTTGGCTTCCCCGAGACTACAGCAACTGGCACCCATGTTGACTGTTTTTACTCTCAACTATGTCCTGTGTGACCTAGGGCCCTGGGAGCTCACAAGCCTCAGACCTCTCCAGGTCTGGCTGGGTTTGCTTTCTCTTGCTGTCTGTGTCCTTTACTTTTCTTAAAACCTTATCCAAGTGTATCCTGTGGAGCCCATGAGGCCTTTCAGCAGTGCAGCCCCAAGTGACTGCTACAGCTGGGGCATCTGTGACCACTCTGTGTGCACTTCAGATATAGCTACTGGGCATAAAATCCAGCAGCGCCAAGTAACTTCTAGCACTAAGCAGATAATCCCACAGGGCAGCAGAGAACCCCACTAAATGCCTTTCTGTAAAGACCGTTTTCTCGGGAAGCAAGGCCTGTCTTCCCGCCCTTGCCTCCATGCCTCTCCCCCATTTCTTTCCTTGTACTGGAGTAGCTTGTTGATTTCTTACACTGCTGTGAGAGTGCTTATCATATATCACAATTAGTCTCCAATCCTAGATGAATTAGGAGCCCCTTGAGGACAGGCCCCCTGGCTGAATTGTATTTGTATTCATGGTACGTATTGTCTAGCACAGTGCTGTCCAGTAGACATGAACAATGAACCATGTATGTAATTAGGAATTTTCTAGTAGTCACATTAAAAACAGTAAAAATAAATGGGTGAAATTATCATCATTATTATTATTATTTTAAACAGAATCTCACTCTGTCACCCTGGGTATAGGGCTGCTACATCCTAGCTCATAGCGACCTCAAACTCAGGTGATCGCCTTGCCTTAGCCTCCCAAGTAGCTGGGACTGCAGGTGCCTGCCACAACACCCAGCTCTCGCCACAGCACTCAGCTCCCTCCTCAATACCCAACTAGTTTTTCTATTTTTAGTAGAGACTGCTAAAGCAGTCACAGCAACCTCAAACCCTTGGACTACAGTGATCCTCTTGCTCCTGCTAAGGCTAGTCTCAAACTCCTAAGATCAGTCGATTTACCCTCCTTGGCCTCCCAGAGTGCTAGGATTACAGGTGTGAGCCACTGAACCTAGCCCTTTATATGGCTTTTTCAGGCTTGGCGCCTGTAGGTCAGTGGTTAGGGCACCAGCCACATACACTGAGGCTGGCGGGTTCAAACCCAGTCCAGGCCTGCTAAACAACAATGACAACTACAACAAAAAAATAGTTGGGTGTTGTTGTGGGCACCTGTAGACCCAGCTACCTGGGAGGCTGAGGCAAGAGAATAGCTTAAGCCCAAAAGTTTGAGGTTCCTGTGAGCTGTGATTCCACAGCACTCTACTGAGGGGTGACATAGTAACACTCTGTCTCAAAAAATATCTATCTATCTATATATATAGACAGATAGATAGATTGCTTTTTCATTTTTCTTTTTTCTTTTTCTTTTTCTTTTTTTTTTTTTCTTTGAGACAGAATCTCATTCCATAGCCCTGGGTAGAGTGCTGTGGTGTCATAGCTCATAGCAACCTCAAACTCTTAGGCTTGAACAATCCTCTCGTCTCAGCCTCCCAAGTGGCTGGGAATTCAGACATGTGACATTAGGCCTGGCTAGTTTTTCTCCTTTTAGTAGAGATGGGGGCTCACTCTGGCTCAGGCTAGTCTTGAACTCCTGAGTTCAAGCAATGCACCTACCTTGGCCTCCCAGAGTGTTAGGATTACAGGCATGAGCCACCGCACCTGGTCTTCATTTTTATTTTCTTGGTAACTGAGATTTGAATTCTGCTGCATACTTTCTGTGTACAGTCTAATTTGGATTAGCATTTCAAATACTCAATAGCCATACCTGGCTGCTAAATTAAACAACATAGGCTAACACATAAAAGGGGTTCAAGTAGCTGTAGGATATAAGCTCATTGTTTGATGGGCTTTTTGGGTCTTGATTTGGACAATTGTACATATTCCTGGGGCATGATGTGATGTTTCCATACTTATGTAGATTGTGTAATGATCAACTCAAGGTAATTAGCATACCCATCACCTCAAACACCTGTCATTTTTTTGCAGTAAGAATATTCAAAATCCTCTCCTGAGCTGGTACTGTGGCTCACACCTGTCGTTCTAGCACTTTGGGAAGCAAAGGTGGGAGGACTGCTTGAGGCCAGTTCAAGACCAGCCTGAGCAACATAGTAAGCCCCCATCTCTATAAAATATAGAAAAATTACCCAAGTGTGAAAGCCCAGCTATTGGAGAGGTTGAGGCAGGATGACAAGCAGAAAATAATAAACATCATACAAGATTTTATAAAAACACATGCATGGGCTTGGCACCTGTGGCTCAAGCGGCTAAGGCGCCAGCCACATACACCCAAGGTGGCGGGTTTGAATCCCCAGCCCGGGCCCGCCAAACAACAATGATGGCTGCAACCAAAAAAAAATGGCCGGGCGTTGTGGTGGGCGCCTGTGGTCCCAGCTACTTGGGAGGCAGAGGCAGGAGACTTGCTTGAGCCCAGGAGTTGGAGGTTGCTGTGAGCTGTGATGCTATGGCACTCTACCCAGGGGGATAGCTTGAGGCTCCGTCTCAAAAAAAAAAACACATGCATGACAGAGGATAGGAAATAAACCTTGTAAAATGTGAAAGACTGACCACATCAGTGAAGTTTTTAGGGTCTGATTGTAGCCTGGTACATGTGGCACCACCTAACACAAAGAAAGACACAATGTTTGATAGGCCTGTGTGGAGTGTGCGGGCAACACACTCCGTTTGGAAAGCACTCTCTAGATTGCTACTTGTTCTTAGGACTTGATTGTGCGTCTTGAACTGTGCATTAAAAATCTAATGTTACCTGATTTTTCAGAACTGTAAAAACAGACTGGCTGGGGGCAGTGACTCACATCTAGCACTGCCCCAAAATCCTAGCACTTTGGGAGATTGAAGCAGGTGGATCACCTGAGCTCTGGAGTTTGAGACCAGCCTGAGTAAAGCAAGACTCTGTCTCTACTACAAATAGAAAAACTAGTCAGGCACTGTGGTGGATGCCAGCTACTCAGGAGGCTGAGTGAGGCAAACATTTGAGGTTGCTGTGAGCTAGGCTGATGCCAAGGAACCCTAGTCTAGGCAACAGCATAAGACTGTCTCAAAAAAAAAAAAAATTGGAGTGGTATAACAGCATGTGATTGTTAAATGAAAACAATGTGTGTAAGACTAGCCTGACCATAATGTAAACATACAAGCAAGTAGCTAGCTCAGTGTTTCACAATACCTGTTCCTTCTGCTTCTCTGGCTTTCCTACAGTCCACACAGATGGCTTAACGGAGAGTTAACAGAAGGAAAGAAAGTAAGGTCCTGGTTTTGATTTGCACAGTATGCTAACGCCAGCCAGAAGCAATGTACGTCCCAACTTAGAATGGGTCCTAAAAGACAGTAATAAACCCAACCTCATTATATCCTGCTACTAGGAGCAAATGAGAATAATTCTTTTAAGTAGCTTTTGAGTTAATCCCAGCTACTCAGGAGGCTGAAGCAGGAGGATTGCTTGAGCCCAACAGTTTGAGACCAGACTGGGCAACATAGTGAGAGCTGTCTCAATAATAAAGAGCTTTTGAGGCTTGGCGCCTGTGGCTTAAGTGGCTAAGGCGCCAGCCACATACACCTAAGGTGGCGGGTTCAAATCCAGCCCAGGCCCGCCAAACAATAATGACGGCTGAAACCAAAAAATAGCCAGGCATTGTGGCGGGCACCTGTGGTCCCAGCTACTTGGGAGGCAGAGGCAGGAGACTTGCTTGAGCCCAGGAATTGGAGGTTGCTGTAAGCTGTGATGCCACAGCACTCTACCCAGGCTGACAGCTTGAGGCTCTGTCTCAAAAATAAAATAAAATAAAATAAAGAGCTTTTGAGTTGCTTGTGCTATACCACCCCACAGCCTTTGCAAGAGCATAACCTTGGGCATGATTAAATGAGAAGCAGAGACAGTGGAGTACTGGTTCATTCACTTTTATAGCAGCTACCAACTGGCATGCAGACACGCAGAAGCCAACATTACATAACTAACAGAGCATATGTAGAGAATGCCTTATCTGGCATTGAAGGCAGAGTAGGCTCTCAGTAATCAGATCGGGCTGAGTGCAGCGGCTCCTAGCACTCTGGGAGGCCGAAGTGGGAGGTTTGCTTGAGCTCAGGCATACAAGAGCAGTCCAAGCAAGAATGAGACCCTGTCTCTACAAAAACATAGAAAAATTAGCCAGACATGATGGTGCATGCCTGTAGTCCCTGCTGAGGTAGGCGGGTTGCTTGAACCCAGAAATCTGAGGTTGCAGCCAGCTGCAATGATGCTGCCTGGTCAATAGAGCAAGACAGTCTACACACACACACACACATATCAGATGGACAAGATATCCCAGCTATCCAGTCCTGTGGATGTCAGCCACCCTGTGCTTGACAGGCCCATTTATAACATGACATCAGGGAAGGAGGCTGTGCATGGACTTCCCCTCACTGAGGCTTGCTGGCTTCTACCTCTGCTGGGTATCCACATACCAAGAGTCAAGGCTGTGCTGAGCCCTCATATGTCAAACCATTCTCCAAAAAAACCGAAGAGCCACTCAGTGGCAGATTGAGACATTGGACCCTTTCCATATAAAGCAGCAATTTTTCCTTTTGGGAATAGAAACATATTCCAGATATGGATTTGCCTTTCCTGCCTAAAAAGTTTCTGCTGGCCTTACACAGAAGGCCTCAGTCATTGCCACGATGTTCCATATGGATTGCTTCAAACCAAAGAACTTGTTTGCAGTGAAGGACACAATGGAATGGAGGTACAGTCACAGAATTTACCGGCATTCCTGCAAGAAGCATCGGACTTGACAAAACGGTAGCATGGCCTGCTAACTGCTTAGTTACGATGTTAGCTAGAGTAAATTACCAACAGGATTGGGAGGCTGGCTTACAGGATGAATCTGTGACTGGAACCAGTGGCTAATATTTGGTGACATCTCCCTCCTACCAAAATACAACCTGCCACCAAGAACCAAGAGGCAGAGGTTTGGAAGAATGAACCCTATCATTTTTCTTCTTAAAAAAAAAAAAGAGGGAAATAGGGCAGCCCCTGTGGTTCAAAGGAGTAGGGCGCCGGCCCCATATACTGGAGGTAGTGGGTTCAAACCCTGCCCCAGCCAAAAACTGGAAAAAATAAAAGGAAATATAATTCACATATATATAAAACATAAACAATTTAGTGGGTTTTTTAGATTATTCATGAAGTTGTACAACCATTAACGCTATCTAATTCTTTTTTTTTTTTTTTTTTTTTGCAGTTTTTGGCCAGGGCTAGGTTTGAACACGCCACCTCCGGTATATGGGGCCGGCGCCCTACTCCTTTGAACCACAGGTGCCGCCCTCTGAAACATTTTTATCACTTCCAGAAGAATCCCTATACCCATTAGCAGTTCATTCTTCATTCACTCCATCCCACTCTCAGCCCCTGGCAACCACTAGTCTACTTCCTATCTCTACAGATTTTCGTATTCTGGGCATTCCTAGGAATAAAATCATGTGATATGTGGTTTTTTTGCACCTGGCTCTTTTTACTTAGCATGTTTGCGAAGTTCATCCAAGTTACAATGTGGAATAATATTCCCCTGTATGGACTTTTACTTTTCAATGTGAAATTTTTCTTCTCATTCTACAATCATTAAACTCAGTGGGTCCGGAGGTCCTAGTGTCCAGTGGAAGAATGTTTCCACAAGTGAGCACAGACAGAGCCTGTTCATTTTTCCATTTGGATTCTTTGTGCCACTGGAAAGGCTGGCTGGTAACCGCGCCTAATCACCAATGGAAATGGGGTTGCTGCAAGATAATGGAGCCAGGGGATCCTACGTCTGCAGCCCATGGAAATGAGGACCGGGGAACAGATTGAAGGAACGTGTAGGAAGTTGTGTTGCCAAGAATGAGATGGATGAGATGACAGATTGAGAACAAGGGAAGACTCCTGATTCATCACTTCTTTATGTCTTCTGTATCATTTTTGGTTTTCTACCTGTTCTGTCTAGCTATCAGGAAAGAAGTGAAAAAATAATCAATGATAATTGGGAAATAGTCAAGTTCTCCTCTCAGTTTGCCTCTTTTTTTATGGTACAGTCTGTTTTGAGACTCTACAGTTAGCCTCATATTTACTCAGGATTGTTATGTCTTCTTGGTGAATTGATCCTGTCATCATCATGAAATAGATTTCTATTTTTGTTGATAGTCCTTGTCCTGAAGTCTACTTATCTGCAATACACAGCCATTCCAGCTTTCTTGTGACTAGTGTTTGCATGGCATAACTTTTTTCATGCTTTTACTTTTAACCTTGGAACCCTCCTATCTAAAGACTTAGGACATATGAACAAGGTATAACAGTATATGTTAGGGCTGGATGCAGTAGCTCACGCCTGTAATCCCAGCACTCTGGGAAGCCGAGGCGGATGGATTGCCTGAGTTCACAGGTTCGAGACCAGCCTGAGCCAAAGTGAGACCTCATCTCTAAAAATAGCCAGGCGTTGTGGCGAGTGCCTGTAGTCCCAGCTACTCAGAAGGCTGAGGCAAAAGGATAGCTTGAGCTCAAGAGTTTGAGGTTGCTGTGAGCTATGACACCATGGTACTCTACCAAGGGCAACAAAGTGCAACTCTGTCTCAAAACAAACAAACAACAACAAATAAAAACAAGATATGTATGTTTAGTATGCATATTTTTCTTTATGTATCATAAATATTAATCCTTTATCGCATGATTTTTCTGAACTACATTTCATTACTGTCTTATGTAGTAGATTTTAAAAGAATTTTTGAAAGGGAAGTGGGCTTGGTGCCTGTGGCTCAATCGGCTAAGGCGCCAGCCACGTACACCTAAGGTGGTGGGTTCGAATCCCCAGCCCGGGCCCGCCAAACAACAATGATGGCTGCAACCAAAAAATGGCCAGGCATTGTGGCGGGCACCTGTGGTCCCAGCTACTTGGGAGGTGGAGGCAGGAGACTCGCTTGAGCCCAGGAGTTGGAGGTTGCTATGAGCTGTGATGCCAT
>CAUYQV010147749.1:0-13559 GCA_963574575.1 Galagoides demidoff | reverse complement strand
TGTGGTCCCAGCTACTTGGGAGGCAGAGGCAGGAGACTCGCTTGAGCCCAGGAGTTGGAGGTTGCTATGAGCTGTGATGCCATGGCACTCTACCCAGGGGGATAGCTTGAGGCTCTGTCTCAAAAAAAAAAAAAAAAGAAGTCTTTTAACTTTTAATGTCCTTCATCAAAACACTCACATATTTGCTCAAGATGATATAAATGTCTTTTTTTTTTTTGAGACAGAGGTTCACTTTGTTGCCCTGGGTAAAGTGCTGTGGCATTAGCCCACAGCAACTTCAAACACTTGGGCTTAAGCAATTCTCCTTCCTCAGCCTCCCAAGTACTGGAACTACAGGCACCTGCCACAACGCCCAGCTATTTTGTGTTGTAGTTTGGCCATGGCAAGGTTCAAACCTGCCACCCTCAGTATATGGGCCTGGCACCCTACTCCCTGAGCCATAGGCACCGCCCTCTATAAACATCTTTCAATGTAAGATACTAATAAACATTCATGCCAAGAACTGGACTATAACCAACAATTGATAAGTACTTGTTAAATAATTGAGTTTAGGCGTGTAATATTCTTGTTAGAAAGTTGAGAATTAAGAATATTGAAAATAGGATTTCTCATTTAAAAGGAACAAACTTGCCAGTGGGTCAACATTTTAACAATAAGGGGATGGACTGTGGGCTTTCACATCATGTTGAAGCATATCTGCAGAAAATGTAATCCAGAAGCTTCTGGAAGGCAAGGATCTACCATTGTTTTTAGTTCCTATAACCTGGTAGGCATTCAGTATATATTAATTTCTATCAGTGGATTAAAGTATCAACAACTGAAAGCTATGGTCACTTGCTACCATTAATAATAAAATTTTAATTCTCAGATATATTCAAAGAAAAGCACCCACTGGCTGTTCTTTGGAATACATGCGTTTTTTAAAAATTGTCATTTTTTGTTGCCTCTTGGATCTTCCCTTTTTATTTCTAGACCACCTGTTCAGAACATTGCTTACAGAAATATTTAAAAATGACACAAAGGATATCCATGAGATTTCAAGAATATCATATTCAGCAGAATGAAGCTCTGGCAGCCAAAGCTGGACTCCTTGGCCAGCCACGATAGAGATAGAAAAGTCCTGATGGATGGATTTTCATGAGAGATTGCCAAGCACTGCTGCCCTGGAGATGAGGCTTCATCTGAGGGAGTCCCCTGAGAGCAGTGGCCACCATGTCAAACCATCTGTCATGAGTATTTGGCAAGCGGAAGCCACTGGAGAAGCCAAATTGCTATTTACCAGGAATAATCAAAATAGGTCTTATTATTATTCAATGAAAATAATAAGATGCAACATTTATTGAGGCCTTAAGATTCAGCAGTTTGGTCACTTGATTAGAAAAATAAACCATTGTTTCTTCAATTGTGACTGTTAATTCTAAAGCAAAATATGTGTTGAATCATGTATGAGATAGAAAAGAATTTATTACTAAAAGCAAAATAAATGGAAATATCACTGAGTAGTTGTTTATACTATATAGTACCATAGTACTCTGACTGGGCTGTGGATACTCTGAGATGGTTTTCAATCGGGATCATCCTCCAGGCATTCCTGTTCATTCATGTCTGCCTCAAATTGCTGGAAAATACATAAAATAGTTACTTGCTGATCATTTCAACCTCTGATCCTTTTTTTGCCTCCCTTGTGTCATAGCATTACATGTACTAACCTGCTTACATTTGCATATATCTTTAGGAAGCAACCCATCTGAGACTAGCTTGGGAATGTTTAAGAATTAACTCTTATGCTTTAGTGGAGTCTGTTGTTTGAGTTTTGTTCAAAACCTGAGAGTCCAAAATGAATGATTATGAGTCTGACCAACAATATATAGTTTATTCCTTGACATCACACGGGATCAGTCTAATAAAAAGTGAACCAAAGTTCAAGGAATGTCTTATGAACCAGTGAATCCTGAAGGAAATTCAAGCATTTGTAGGTATTCCAGCTGATGCATAAGTATACCAAGAAGTTTGGTAAAATGTAAGTAGACTAATACCTATTAATCAATTGGCTGATGAATGGATTTCATTTGATACCAAAGTAAACTTTAAGAGAACACTAATTAGCCAAATACTTAAATTTACCCAGGTGATCTCTGTTTTGTATGCTAATAGTACAAATATTGTTCTGTGTTTAAGTGTTGAAACATGTATACTCAACAAAATGTACAACTGATTATAGTCAAAGGAGCATGTCAGAATAGGTTTGCTTCATCTTAAAGCAAGAAAAGCAAAAAATTCAGACTTCACTCTTCAAGAGTGTCTCTTGAGTCAGTTCACACACATACTTTGCAATTTCTATGTAATCAAGCCCAACATGGTTAAGTAATTAAATTTATGCTTACCTGGCAAAGAAGGGGAATTTTGTGTAACAGCATCTCAAATACCTTGGGAGGGAGTGTGTGTTTGAAAACCTTCAGAAGTTCCTGTGGTTGCCCACATGCTAAAAGGGCATTGCTGAGGTGTTCAACCCCCATTCTGTGCTCTCCTGTAACAGATTGGTAAGTTTTGAGCAAAACTATAAAGTTCTTCAAAGGAGACATTCTACAAATTACCAAGAAAGCACCAAGCACTGTACATTAAAAAGCAAAGGTCGGGTGTAGTGGCTCATGCCTGTGATCCTAGCACTCAGGGAGGCCAAGGCAGGTGTATTGAAACCAGCCTGAGCAAGAGTGAGACCCAGTCTCTACTAAAAACTAGCCCAGTGTTGTGGTGGGTGCCTACATGTAGTCCCAGCTACTTGGGACAGCTGAGGCAGGAGGATTACCTGAGAGTTTGCTGTGAACTATAATGATGCCACGGAACTTCACCCCAAAACAAAAAATATTCTAAGAAAATAGGAAACATTTTGTAAACCAGTTAAAATTTTAGAAGGTTTTGATTATTAACATTTAGTCATTTGTAAAATTCGTTGACTTAGAAATTTACATGACAGTAAATGAGATGTTCCCATGTTTGGCTTTGTTTTCCTGTCTGCCTGCTTCTGTAACTGCCAGCATAGCGCTCACATGGCGGAGGGGGACAGTGTGACGAAGTGGCTATGCTGCAGTTACCCTTTGACACATTAGCTAAGACTTCTTGCAAGTTATCTGACATGCAAATACTAATAACTATTTCTTGTGTGTAAACTTACAAATAACTCACGGAAGAACATTTATGTTCTCACCTCTAGATAACCAAAGTTCTCCCATCTGTATCTCTTGCAAAAAACGTTCTTGCAACTTGTCATTCTTTGCTGGATTCCACAACTAAAAGATTCATAAAATATTTAACAATGAGTAAGGTTTATGGTTACTAATCAAGATTACCTCATTTTTAACTAAAAGACATCCTGAACCTCATGTCTAAATGAAAGTATATCAAATGTAGCTGTTCTTTATAAAATTTAAACCAGTTTTCTAAAATGGAGTTACAGTTCCAGATGACAAAAATACATGGCATATTCAAATTAGGCTAAGATGCTGGTAATAACTCATCTATATTTTACCCAGTTTACTAGGTACATACACAGCAGACATCCTACTGTATTTATATAACTATAACAAAGGTAGTTATGTATCTTGCAAAATTACTTTCTTGCCAGGGACGTTAACAGTGCTTGTTGATTTGGTTGCAGTGATTTCTCTGGCCTATCGGGCTATTTGGTGTCATGTGGCCTTGAGCTTTGATACCTTTTCCCACAGAAGTAACTCTCTAGTAGGGGAGGTATGCTAAGTAGAAGCTATGTTAAGGCTTCTGTACTCACAGGATAAAAGGGAGAAGGGAAAGGACATGGTGGGGGTTGGCCAGGCAGTTTGTAAGGATGCTTTGGTTTGCTGCAGCCTGGTCTTGAGGACAACCATGGCCATAAGATTGGTACTGTGCCTGGGGCTGGCATTGAAAAGTATGTTGGAAAACCCCTTGCCTAAAATACCAACTCTGCTGCCTGTCACTTCAGCTTCAGTCTTTTATATCCAGAGAGTGAGTTTGTTTTCCCTAAAAATTCTCTTTTTAAAATGGGATGAGCCTAAAGAGGAATCTTTTAAGCTTTTATCAGCCAGCATGCTAATGATCTGTAACAAACACAGGTTTCACTGATCAATGTTTGGTGAGTGCTAGCAAGGGGGCTGGAGGCTAGGAAGAGCTGGAAGGAGCCAGACATCAAGACTTGTATGCGTCCCCAAGGAGCCTGCAGCACGGCAAGGAGATGGGGGTCACGTAGGTGCAACAGTGTCCTCCGGGGCTCAGAGCACAAAGACATTACATCATGGTTGGAGTATCAGGGGAGTTTTCTCAGAAAAGCTAACATCAGCGGTGTAGAGAGGTGCAGTGAAAGCTTGATGAGGAAAGCAGAAGTGACCACTGCAGGGAAGATAGCACCTGATTTTATTTAGCTGGATTATGGTAGGGTGAATGTATCAACAGTAATGATCACCAGGGCACTGGCCGCATATACCGAGGGTGGTGGGTTCAAACCTGGCCCCAGCCGAACTGCAACAAAAAGTAGCCGGGCATCGTGGCAGGCGCCTGTACTCCCAGCTATTTGGAAGGCTGAGGCAAGAGAATCACCTAGGCCCAGGAGTTGGAGGTTACTGTGAGCTGTGACGCCATGGTACTCTACCGAGGGCAATAAAGTGAGACTCTGTCTCTTAAAAAAAAAAAAACCCCAAAACCCTTTCCCCCATTCAAAGAAAGAAATTGCACCCTGCTTAGGGAGGATGAGGTTGATGATGTGTGAGCATGAGTCAGGGCCACAGCAGGGAGGCAAGTGACACTGGAGGCAGCACAGGGACACAGGGTGGAGGGGTGAGATGAGAAGTTTGCTTCTGAGCACACTAAGTAGAGGTGCCGCAGTGTGCCCAGGTGACAGTCCAGGAACTGCATACATCTGAGATAACTTTCGGAGAATGTTAAGGATCTTCTAGGGCAGTGGTTCTCAACCTTCCTAATGCTGCAGCCCTTAATACAGTTCCCGTGGGTTGTGGTTGAGAACCGCTCTTCTGAGAAGAGGGAAGAGTCCAGAACCTGAGGCCTGTGTTTCACAAAGAATCACGTGAAGGAGCTGGTAGAACCACTGTTTCTTGGGCTCCAGTAAGACTTAACGAAATCAGTCTCTGGAGACAGGCCCCAAGAATCTGAATCTGCATTTAAAAAGATCTTCAGGTGATTCTTACACATTCTGAAGTCTCAGAGTCACTGCCAGTGAGACTCCCCTGCCACCCTGATCTACAGAATCAGAATGGCTGGTGTATTCAACTTCCCTTCTCCACCCCATTTTTGATACTGGCACCAGAATTATCTTCTTTAAAAAGTAAAACAGCCGGGTATGGGGCTGCATGCCTGTGGTTCCAGGTCTTGAGGCCAGGATTGCTTGAACCCAAGAGTTGGAATCCAGCCTGGCCAACACATCAAGACCCCACCTCTAAAAAAATAAAAATAAAGCCAAAACCATAATTGTATCTCTTCTCTGAAATAATGTCACAATTGTTGGTTATCCACCAAAACTGAAAAAGGTCCAGACTTTTCAGTCTGGCATTTAAAGACTTCACAGTTAACATCCCAAACTATCACTTAGCTATCTCTCTCACCATAACCCTTCTTTAATATTGCTGCTTCATTCTGTCCCTCTGTATAAGCTGTTTCCCTCTGCCTATAATGAGCAACAACATTCAACAAATACTAGATGCTTCTAGGCACTGGAGACTACAGAGAATATAAGACATTCAAGGTCTGCCGTCATGGACCTTAGTCCAGTAGAAAATACCAGAAAATCATACAAATGTGTAAGTGGGTAAGGGCGAGGAAGGAGGGGGACGTGGACCTGCCCCAGTCAAAAGGTTAGGAAAGACAACGTCACTGCCACATCCAGTTCCATGGATACTCCTCACCCACCTTTCTTAGTTATGTCAATGGGGCCTTTATTCTCTGATTCCATCTTGAAATCCCAGACGTTTGACTCCTGCCTCTCCGTGATCCTTTAACCAGCCAGCATGAACGCTCTATGCTTCCCAGTTACCACCAACTGTAGTTCAGGATTGTTGCTACCTCTCCCCGCAGCGTTCTCTGACAGTCTGTTGTCTCTTCCAATCCACCAAGCACCCTCCTGCCTAATCAGTCTAAGAAAGTGTGTTTTTCCTTCCCTCTTTAAAAAAAAATTCTTGCTTTGAAATCTTTAGTATTCCCCACTGAATTTCAATTCCTTAAGCTGGCCTTAAAATAAGACTTCCTTTTTTGTTTTTGACACAGAGTCTCACTTTATCACCCTGAGTGGACTGCTGTGGTGTCACAGCTCACAGTAACCTCCAACTCTTGGGCTCAAGTGATTCTCTTGCCTCAGCCTCCCAAGTAGCTGGGATTACCGACACCCTCCACAACGCTTGGCTAGTTTTTAGAGGCAGGATCTTGCTGCTGCTCAGATTGGTCTCAAACTCCTAAACTCAGGCAATCCATCCACTTTGGCCTCCCAGAGTGTTAGAATTACAGGCAGGAGCCACTGCACCTGGCCCAAGACTTCCCATTATTTAACTCCTACTTAACCCTCCAGTGACCTCCTGCTACTCCCTACTATGACTCCTTTGCCAAAATGATGTAGTGAATGTGCCTGGTAGATCCCCCACTTTGCATTTTTATGCACACTCATTTCCCTCCACCCTGAAACCAGGCCCCAAATCAACACCCTTCCAAGACTCAGTTCAATGTCACCCCTTCTCCAAGGTCTTCCTAAGAAAAACTTCATTTTCAAAATCAGCCACAGAAATATTCCCGGTTCCACATGCACTTTCAGAATCTTGCCTTCCCTGTCAAAAGGTAGAGTCTGTTTCCTTTCCCTTTAAAACTGAGCTTGAGCATACCTGCTTGATGCAGGAGTTGGTACCATCTGCTGGCCACCACTGGCTCTAGCACCGTCTCTCTACAGACATAACTATATTTGAGTGTGTGTGTGGTTTGTGCTTCCTTGCCCTTGGGACAACCCACTCTACAAAGAAGACTCTCAGGCCACATGACAGAGCTAAGTGATCTGGGTAAAAGTCCCAGCTAACCCAACAACCAACATCAACTACTAAACAAGATGGAGTGAGCCTTCAGATGACCAAGACCCTGCCCATGGGGCCATCCTGGCTGAAAGTGATTAGAGCAAAAAGATGCTATCCCCACCAATCCCTGCTCAGACTGCAGATGCAGGGGCAAAACATAGTATTTTAAATGACCAAACTGAAAACAACAACAGATAAATGAAACACCCTCCAAAATAATCCTTCCCTGAGAATGATCTGGCCTGATCATTTACATTCGTTAACTGTTTTCAATATTCGCAATCCCCTTCCCCATTGGTTTGGGACTGTTTTAATTCCTTTTGAAATTTTATAGAACCACCTACAACTCCATGTAGTACTTTTAGAACTGACTTGAGTTAGTTAAAACTGGGGCAGTCACTACGACGGTTACAGTTGTTACCTTTCTTTAAAAATAACTCGCAAACTTGGGAGGCCGAGATGGGTGGATTGCCTGAGCTCACAGGTTCGAGACCAGCCTGAGCCGGAGGGAGACCTCATCTCCAAAACTAGCGGGGAACTGTGGTGGGCGCCTGTAGTCCCAGCTACTTGGGAGGCTGGGACAAGAGGATCACTTGAACCCGAGAGTCTGAGGTTGCTGTGAGCTAAGACATCACCCTTTACAGAGGGTGACCAAGTAAGATTCTGTCTCAAAAATAAAAATAACTAAGCCAGATGCGGAGGCTCACACCCGAAAAACTCCCCTATTGGGTTGGTTGAGGAAGAAGTCCCTTGAGCCGGGAGTTTAAGACCATCCCCTGCAACATGGCTAAACCTCCTCTTAAGAAAATAAATAAATAAATGAAAGACTACGCAAATTCTGTTTTAGAGAACATGGAGATGCGTTCTGCTTCTGAGCTAGAAGAAAGGCTCTGTGAGACACAATTGCCATGTGACCGTGAGCCGCGCGGCCAGCCTGGGTTTCTCCGTGTCCTGCGCGAGTTGACTCTGCCCTCTTCCAATTAACACAGGCGCTGTCCCTACAATGTTTGCTTTATAGCCGCCTTTTTTATAAGCCCGACATCCTCCTCCTTCTGTCTCCCAAACCCCGGGCAGGAGTCCAGCCCGGCCAGCAGACCGGCGGCGTCCGGGCGGCCCCGCGTCCCCAGCCCCCGCGCCTAGGCGACTGCACCTGTGCCGGCCGCGCCAACGCCCCCGGCTGCTCGCCTCTTCTCTCTGCAAACACAACAGGCCACGTGCTGGCTGGGACGCTCGTTCCGAGGCCGGCCTGGGCCCCGCTGTCCGGCCCAGCCTCGGCCCCGGCCCCGGCCCGCCCCGCAGCCCGCTCGGCCCGGCCGCGCCTCCGCCGCCGTCTCACTCACTGTCCCTCAGGCGGCGCTTGAACGCGGGGTCCCCGCGCCGCTTCCGGTCTAAGTAAACACAGTAGCCGAGGAAGGCGACAGCGCCGCCGGCCACCAGGGCCGCCAGGAGGCGGAGGAGGGTGCGGCCACAGGGCATCGGGCCGCGAGCGTCCCTCGAGCGAGCGTTGGGCGCGGGCGGGCGGACGGGCGCGAGCGCGGGGCGGCGGCGGGGGCGTCGCGGCGGGTCCCGGAGCTTCTCCCCGAGCCGCCGCCGGGGGCAGAGGGTCCCGGGCACGCGAGGGCGTCCCCACGGCCACGGACCAGCAGAGCTCTCTTCGAAGCAGGCCTACGGCACTCCAGATTCTGAGTGCCGGCCCCTAGGACCCCCCTCGGGCAAATCCCGGCCTGGGGATCTGGTCAGCAGGGAACCAGCTCCTGTGCTGCTTCGCTCTGGGGTCATCTCTGGGCATCTCCTAGCTCTCAGTTTTAACACAGCCTCACTCCCCAGGCCAGGCTCCTTTGTCACCGGAAAGGACCCAGGAGGCCAAGGTCTCTCACGCCTCAACTCACCGGCGAGACGGGGTGGGGGAGAACCTCACTGTTCAGCCCAGAAAAACGTTAACTTGTCGCGCTGGCCTGGCAGTCCAAGGCCCCAGATTAAAAACATCAGAGAAAGAAAGGCGGTAGGACATTGTCCCAAATACCAGAGTTTTGGTTTTTATACTGTCAGCTGAAAAAGAGTCACCAAGTGCATGAACTTAGGACACTTTCTTTCTTATAAAGGACCGTGCCTGGTCAGGCTGGGAAGTGTACCCTGAGCAGAACGAGCCAGGCAGCAGGGTGAGGAGGCTGCTGAAAGCGCTGGTGAGTGACATACAGCAGGTTAAGGGGGAGCTATGAGTGGGGAGCTATGAGTGGGCACCAAGGAGAACCACACTGGAGTATTAGGCTTCTGTGTATGTGACATGCGTCCTATGCCACTTTAAGGTGGAGATTGAATGTGGAAATGCAATATAATTAGGTCCTATACAAAACAGGGTGAAATGTGGGGCACAAGTTTATTTTTATTTTTATTTATTTTGGGGGACAGTCTCACTTTGTCACCCTGGGTAGAGTGCCATGGTGTCATAGCTCACAGCAACTTCAAACGCTTGGGCTCAAGAGATTCTCTTGTCTCAGCCTCCCAAGTATCTGGGACTACTGGCACCAGCCACAATGCCTGGCTATTTGTAGACATGGGGGTGCGTCTTACTTTGGCTCAGGTTGGTCTCGAACCTATGAGCTCAGGCAATCCACCTGCCTCAGCCTCCCAGAGTTCTGGGATTACAGGCATGAGCCACCGCAGCCAGCCTGGGGCACAAGTTTATGAACTGCCCGCTCTCAGGAGACTGGCCAGACCTTTCGGCAGCCAGAAGTCCTTTATTAAGAAGTTCTTTGTGGGGCGGTCCCTGTGGCTCAGTGAGTAGGGTGCCGGCCTCATATACCGAGGGTAGCCGGTTCCAACCCGGCCCCAGCCAAACTGCAACAAAAAAATAGCCGTGCACTGTGGCAGGCACCTATAGTCCCAGCTACTTGGGACGCTGAGGCAAGAGAATCATCTAAGCCAGGAGTTGGAGGTTGCTGTGAGCTGTGATGGTACAGCACTTTACTGAGGGCTAAAGTGAGACTCTGTCTCTAGAAAAAAAAAAAATAAGAAAAGAAGCTCTTTGTGGGCAGTGCCTGTGGCTCAGTGAGTAGGGCGCCGGCCCCATATACCAAGGGTGGCAGGTTCAAACCCAGCCCCAGTCAAACTGCAACAAAAAAATATCCAGGCGTTGTGGCAGTCCCACCTACTCGGGAGGCTGAGGCAAGAGAATTGCATAAGCCCAGGAGCTGGAGGTTGCTGTGAGCTGTGATTCTACGGCGCTACTGAGGGCAACAAAATGACACTTTGTCTCTTTTTTTTTTTTTTTTTTTGAGACAGAGCCTCAAGCTATCCCCCGGGGTAGAGTGCTGTCGCATCACAGCTCACAGCAACCTCCAACTCCTGGGCTCAAGCGAGTCTCCTGCCTCAGCCTCCCAAGTAGCTGGGACTATAGACGCTTGCCACAACGCCTGGCTATTTTTTGGTTGCAGCCATCATTGTTGTTTGGTGGGCCCGGGTTGGATTCGAACCCGCCACCTTAGGTGTATGTGGCTGGTGTCTTAGCCACTTGAGCCACAGGCACCTAGCTGAGACTTTGTCTCTTAAAAAAAAAAAAAAGGTGGAGCATCTGCGCTAAGATTTCTGCCCCAGGTGTGGGAGTAGAAGCACAGCAGCCATAAATTGGCCAGTGGATTAGCTCAGCCCTACCTCTTGGGTGATCAGCTATGAATGATATCAACAAAAATCCCTGCCTTTTAGCACTTTCTAGTGATCCATAGAGATAATAATGTAGTGCCTCCAGGGACCTGGCCCCTGTTCAGTGCTCAGTAACTATCAGACACAGGTAGCAAAAGTAATGATGTTTATCTGCATCATTGCACTGTGAGTTCAAAATTAAAAAAAAATAAAAATAAAAAAGGAAGCTCGGCTCGGTGCCTGTGGCTCAAGTGGCTAAGTGGCTTTGTGGTCTAAAATAGCTGTCATGTCAGAACCATGAAAACAGGAGGGGGACTGGGGGTCAGATGAAGTAAGAGGGGGCCTCCTGGCCTTTGATAAAACCTAGTAGTAATTAGTCAGAGAATGGAGGGAAAGCGAATGGGGTGTGGACATCCTCCTGTGGCTGGGAACGCTAGTCTGTCTGGGGCTGTAGGACTTTGAAGTCCTCAGTATTAAGGCAAAGAGAAGGCATAAGCTAGGTAAAAACTAAATAATTACTTAAAAAAAAAAAAAAGATCATTCAACTGCTATTTACTAATGTAGTACTACTATTTACTGCTATGCCTGGTCTGCACAGAGCAAGGTGCTCATCACTGTCCTGAGCACCAGTAGGGCTGAGCAGCAGCCCAGCCCTCACAGTTTAAGAGTAAGCCGCTGTCAGCCGGTAGCATTACTTTCCAGAATACTGTATGTTTCTTCCCCTATAGCTCAATTTTCTAGTTGGGAATTTCATTATTGTGAAAACCTGATTATAAACCTGGAGGAGATGACAGCACCAACAATCCAGTATATGGTGATCTGGGACTGGATTTGGGCTCAGATTCGGGGTGATGCTTTTAGCCCAGTTCCAAATGATATTCTGTAGGCTGATTACCCTCGGCTCTTAAGTCTAGTATGCACCAGACTTTTTCCCCATCCTTCACTTCCACTGAGCTCACAGCTAATCCCTGAGGTAAATGGAGAGGTGGAGGGCCAGGGAAACTGTCTAGATTAGGTGGGTGTTCGGGGACAAAGTAAATAGTGGCATATAAAGCTAGGATTATTATTATAGCAATTATAGAAATAAATTACTGATTTTTTTTTTTTTGAGACAGAGTCCCACTTTGTCACCCCCAGGTAGAGTCATAGTTCACAGCAACCTCAGACTCCTGGGCTCAAGCGATTCTCTTGCTTCAGCCTCCTGAGTAAATGGGATTACAGGCTTCCACCACAATGCAGGCTATTTTTAGAGGCAGGGTCTCTACTTAGTGAACTCAGGAGTGAGCCTCTGCGCCTGGCCCTAAATTGCTGATGTTTATTTATTTATTTATTTATTTATTTTCTTCTTTTTTTTGGCCAGGATGAGTCTGAACCTACCACCTCCAATATATGGGGTCAGCGCCCTACTCCTTTGAGCCACAGGCACCACCCATTACTGATGTTTAAATCACCACAGAGACCATGAGGATCTAATAATGGGCCCGCAACTAGCATTTTAAGACATCCATTTGATGATTAAAGTGTAAATTTAAGTCCTTCCTATTGTGAAAAAATTTATCTTTCATATTGAAAATTAGTTTGGTTTTTATTACATTTAAAATTAAGTAGCACTTCAACCTCTGTTTTTTTATATCTCTGATGTTTCCATCGCCATTGATTTGTATTGTATAGTTCCATTTAAAGATTCAGTTTGTTTGACAGCATGCTATGCTGTTTTCATGATGAGTTTTGTAGTGACTCTTTAATCACCAGCCCTTTTCTGGAGGTTAAAGGGTATGGATGCCTTTCAAGACTTGTTCCTCTTTTAATTGCTGGGCTGCCAAAAACAAAACTGTCAGGCTACAAATGATCTTAAGGCAAACACTCAACCCAAACTCAAAACCTGGTGGACTCGTATCCTCAGACAGCCTCCAGGAGGCTGTGATCTCTTTGAGAGGAGGCGCCCCCTGAAAACATCCCAGGGTCCATGGAAAACCCAACACCCTCTGGAGGCCGGTTGACAACTACCCCACCAGAGGTAAGCTATTTTTAACATTTGTTTTAGTTACTGTTTGCAGTAACAATTGTTGAATTCAATTGTTATGACTGAAAGTTTCAAGCAAGCTAAGAGAATAGCCCCAATAAGCTATAAGCTAAGACAAAAAGTTATGTCTGTGAATCTGGCCCACGGATGGGCCCAGCAACTGACCCATTACACCAAGCTGTGCAGGCGGCAGACGACAAGTTTGAAACCTGCTTTTGACATGTTCTTCTAATCTGACAGGTCAATTACGTATAACCCTGGGCTCAGCCCAGCAACATTTCACCCTTATGCTAACGATGGAATAAACACAGGAATAAGTGGTAGCCTACCTAGAGACAAAGCTAGCAGATTGGATCCACAGTAGTGATGGTTAAACAAAGTTTACAGTTATATACAGGGACAGAGCCCTGGGGAAACTCAGCATCTGTGGGAAGGGAACCGAGCCACAGTGAGGCTAGTACTGACCGGAACCATAACACTAGGGGCCCAGGTAACTGTAAGAGCTTTCCTTACTAGCAAGTGAGAAAGTCCCAGAGCCAGGTAGGACTGGCTGAAATCATAAAAGAAATAAAAACAAGACAGAGAAAAACCCCCTTAAAACCAAACAAACAACAACAAGAACTTTAGACAAAAACCTCAGATTGCCTGTCAAAAAACTTTTCGAGGCGGCGCCTGTGGCTCAATCGGCTAAGGCGCCAGCCATGTACACCTAAGGTGGCGGGTTCGAATCCCCAGCCCGGGCCTGCCAAACAACAATGATGGCTGCAACCAAAAAAAATGGCCGGGCGTTGTGGCGGGCGCCTGTGGTCCCAGCTACTTGGGAGGCGGAGGCAGGAGACTCGCTT